>JBBMOL010001937.1:0-30577 GCA_037954665.1 Laguncularia racemosa
AGTGAAAAAATTGGGGGGAAAAAAAGGTATGATTGAAAAAAAATTTTTTAAAAGGTGGAATGTGAGGTGGATGATACTAGAGGTGATGAATTTTAAAATGTTTTTTCATTTGAAAGGAGATAAATTCGAGTAAAGATATCATGCCAGAAATAAAGAGAGGGAAAACTTAATTCACATTAAATGTTAGATTATAGGGCAAAAATTGTGTAACGATCATTGATTGAGGGAGTTGTACTAATGTAATATTTTTTGCTTTGGGGGAAAAGTTAAAGTTACAAATTTTTGGTGATTTTAAAACCTTTTTAAGTTTTCATTGGTTAGTGAAAAAGGGAGTTGTAAAAGTTACTAAGCAATTTAAGGGTTTTTGATCTACAATTTAGCTTTAATAGGGATGAGATTAAAGAAAAAGGGCCAGGGTTCTTTAAATAAATTACTAGCCTATGATGGGGATCAAAAATACTTATGAAATTCCCTATGGGGGGTAAAAAGATCTTTTTTGCGGGCTTATGAGTCCTATTGAAGTGAGGAGTAATCAAATGACGTGAATTAAGGATAGGAAGGATTCATTTTTTGGTGACTCAAAGGTGGGGATTCAAACATTATTAGATTTGGAGAAATTATGTATAATGTTGTAATTCCACAAGTTTGAGTTGGGAATTATAACGCCAATTTTTTGAATCTATTTGGAAGTTGTTAGAGGAATTTGCAAATGCATTCTTGAAGATTTACAAAAGGGGATTGCTTTTGATGCAAGGTATTGACCAACATTGATCAATTTTGGGAGCTTGTTACTTAATTTTTTATGCCCCAAACTTTTCAGCATAGATAGCCCGTGACATACCCTACTTAAGAAAAGATTTTTCAAAAGGCTTATGATTACTATCTAAGTGTTTTCAAATTGCAACTTTAGTTTCTAAAATCTTTTTTTTTTAATATTTAAAATCATTTAAAAAGAAATATGTCTTGGTGTTGAGTAGGTAGTAGAAAAAGGTAAAAAAACTTTTAAAAGTAAACTAAAAAGGGTTGTATGGCTAAAAATATTAACCCCCCTAGAAAGTCTATAAAGTCCATAGAATTTTCCCCAAAGTCCAAGGTCTAGAAAAGTTAAAACCAACCATACCAAAAGTATCAAAAATCTATCTTATTCTACCTCACATCACTAAAATTTGAAAATAGGAAATTAGGTAAGAAACAGTAAAAGGGAAACTACCGTCACACCCATCAACCTAAATGTATGAGCCTTTGTCAAATTTAAACAAAGACAAAAATTAAATTTTTAGGTTTCGATTGATTGGTACACAATCAAAAAAACATAACTTTAAATTTGGGAAAATGGAACCTAAAAATGGCGTGAAAAGGATAGAAAAAAAAAGAACAAATTTTTCCCCCTTACCTGAAAATTACCACTAGTTAGAATTAGGTTTGATTTTGATTTTTTTTGATATTACGCATAACCCCAATCAAAATCCACTCGCCATAAATTCTAGGAGAATTTGATAAGAGCAAATGCGTGAAAGGAAGTGTCCCTCCCCGATTTCAATATCTAAAAATGTTTAAGTTCAAACGCCCCCTTTCCAAAACCTACTTGGGCAATTTTTATACTTGCCTAATTAGGGTAAAGTCAACAAAACAAAATTAAAATAAAACCAAAAAGGGGTTTTGGTTTTGAATCAACAAATTACAAGTACAAATACCCTTCAAGGGGCCAGCTCTTCACTTTAATTGAACATTTTTTTGGGAAGGGTTTTCTTCTTTGATATATGAAAGGTCCATGAATAACCTAAAAACTAAGCTTTGGGCAAATTTATCCATTGCCCTTGTAAAAACCGACAAGTGAAACTTACTAGAATGCATAGCAAATATAAAATAAAAAAAGAAGATACTACATAATTATTCTCAGGGTCTGATTGTTCAAAGAGACCCCCATCACAAATTTTGTAATCCCTTTGCTCTTGTTTTTTGATAGGCCCTATAGGAATTTTTATTCCTATCACTCTTCGAGCCTTAGGAAGATTTACCTTCAAATCTGATAGGGCTTCAAACATCATCGGGGAAAAGATGACAAGTCTAAAAACATTACATGTAGCAAGACTCTATATCCTCCTGGCAAATTATTTTTTAAAAATATCATAATAGTCCCCCTAGTACCTGAAAATACCATAGGGGGTAATTGCTCTCGCCCCTCCATCTCTAGGGTATACCTCATCTGCAATAAATGTAGCTCTATTATCTACTATGGCCTTCCTTAACTCAAAATTTTCCCCCAATAAAGGGCTTTTTCTTCCCCATTTACTTTTATTCTCCCCACCTCTAGGTCCTCTAAAGGGTTTTCTCATTCCCGCCCTGAACTTCTTGGACCTCTGGGAAAATTTATTTATCTGCCTCTAAACCTCTTGGGGCCTTCGAAGGTTTACTCAACTGCCTCTGAACCTCTTGGAGCTCTAATGGTGACATTTGGGGTTTAACACTTTTTCGTTTACCCTCCTGTAGAACATATAAGTATTTCTATAGCTATCATGTAAAAACCCCCTTCTCATATAACAAGGCCTACCAAGCAATATATGGGATGCAACATGGGGAAAGGGTATCGCATACAACCATTTTGATATTTATTCCCTATAAACCCAAAGGTAAACCCTTTAAACCCCCTAAGTAACATGGAGACTACCTACTCACTCAGCCAATGTAATTTATGGGTTTTTTGGGTGTAAGGTAGTTACAAATTTCAATTTCGATACTAATATGTTTGCCCTACATTAGTACAACCACCAAACCCTCGATAATAAAGGGGTGGGAAAAATTTTCCAAACTTCTCATCATCAATAGTTAGAAAAGTAGTTGGTTTAAATCGTCGCAATACATTAACAGATAAATATTGACATTTTACATGGTTCTTACTAACTTCAACAAGCCAAACAACACATTTCACTACACACACCATAGAAACACATACTTTTCACACCCACGGGGGCAAAAACACACCTTCAGTGGGTTCAAATACACACTCTCACAACACCCCAAAACACCCTTTCCGGGATAACAACAACACCCTCAAAACCCACGGTACACCCCACATTTATGATACTTCAACACACAACTAAAGGCAACAAACACCTTCACAACAACACGTCAAAAACCTACGGTATACATAAAAACTTCACCCCTTTAACCTACATTCATAGTGCAAAACCTACAAGAACAATTCCATAACCAATTAACCACGTTTTTAGCACAAATTTTCCCAAGTGCTTTCCCAAGGGGAAATTTAAAGCACAATTTACAAACACAAGAAAAATAGGGAATCAATTTGAAAAATTCTTCCCCCAATTTCATGACAAAAGTATCAGGGCAAAAGACTTCCACAAAAGGGAAAAATTTCTGAAATTTTACACCTTTAAATTTTCCAAAATTTTCCCCAACGAAGAACATGACACAATAAATTTCAATTTCAATTCTTTTGGGAAAAACTGATTAAATTGATTCCTCTAATTCTTTCCATAGAAAAGGAACCCTAATTCAATCTCCTTTTTTATTTTCAATTCATAAAGACTATGGAATTAAGGAATAATTAAAACATAAGAACTAAATTCCACTTCTCAAAATTTAATTTTTTTTAGAATAAAGGAACAAGAACCCTAAACCCCAAAATTTTCCCAAAAATAAAAACGAAATTCCTTCTCAAAACCTTTTTAACTCTGGTACCAAATTATATGAGCCTTTGTCCAATTATAAACACATAATGCAATTTAGGTTTCGATTGATTAGTCACGATCAAAATAGCATGAACCCTATTTGAAAAGGGAAACCCTTTAAAAAAGGCATAAAAAGGGATAGAAAAGAATTGAACAAATTCTTTACCTGATTTTACACACCAATTGGAATTAGGTTTAAATTTTGATTTTTAATTGATATTATGCAAAACCCATAATAAAAATCCACCCCCCCACAAATTCTAGGAGAATTTGATAAGAGAAAAGCGTGAAAGGAAGTATCCCCATAGTTTCAATATCTGAAAATGATAAGTTCAAAAGTCCCCTATAAACTTACATATTAAGTTTTTTTTTTAAAATTAACTTGCCTAATTAGGGAAAAGCCCAACAAAACAAAATTACAAAAAAACAACAAGTGACCGTTTTTAAATCAACAAATTACAAGTACAAATGATCTTCAAGTGGCCAGTTCTTCATTTAAATTTGAACAATTTTAATTTGTTCTTCCTTAAATTTATGTGGTTCATAAAATAACCCACAAACTAAACTTTGGGCGAATTTATCCTTTTATCTTGAAAAACCAACAATGCACTTATTGGAATGCATAACAAATATGAAAAGAAAAGAAATACTAAAAAAATTTTTTCTCAAGGTTTGATTTTTTTAAAGAGGACCCTCATTGAAAAATTTTTGTAATCCCTTGGCTTTTAAACTTTAGTGATGGGTTTCTTGTAAGAATTTGATTCCTATCACGATGGTAAAAAAAAAAAAACCATTGCAAAAAAAACTTTGCATAATCATCAGCATAATGGTTATTAGTACCTAAAAGGGGTAAAGAAAAAAGAGAGCAACAAGTACTTAGTATAAAATAGCCCCAAGCACATGCTTGCATATACGCATCCCCTAATTTTCCTTATATTATGATGGAAAAAATTAATTTTTTTAAATTAAAGTGGAAAAAGTAATAAAAGAGAAACTCATGACCCCCTGGCCCCCCCCCCCCATTTTAAAGGGGGTCGAAAGGGTTTCACCCAACCAAAAAGGCATTTGATAATGGTCTATTTTTACTACTTTTGACCTGAGGCAAGTGCACCCATCGATTCTATAGTATTATGGATATTGATAAACGAGTGTAGAATCCTATAGGGGTTACAATTACTAAAAATACCTTTTTCTTATTATTAATAGAAAAATAGATCGGGGTGAGTAAAATCAAACAATGGATTTTTAAAAGAGAACAATTTAAAAATTAAAAAATCTAAATTTTCATATTTAATCCCCTTAAACTACAATGTAATTAAATAATTATTTAAATTTAAATTCATTATTGTACTCTTTGGGCCATGGAAATTCCTAATTTGAACTAATAGTTCTCTTAAGTACATTAATTCCTAAATTTTAAGTTGAGTAATTGGAATCTCTTCCTAATTAAAATCCATAAAATTGCATTATATTTTTAAACTATGAACCCCTATTAGCTTGACTCTAATCTAGAAGATTTACGTTGTCCTATCTTTTAAAATTGCATGTAACTCCCCTTTTAATCAGTTTGATCTATTCTTTTATAAGATTTTTCAATTTCTATATAAAAAAAATCAAACTTTTAAAAAATATGCAGTAATATTAAAAATTTAAAATAATGAAGAGAACACATAATTGGATCACAAAATAACAAAAAATTTATTTATAATTTAAAATTTTAAAATTCATACATTTATTCTAAGGTTCATCATACCCGATTTCAAAAACAAAGTTTTTAACTAAAAACATATTGAATCTAAAAACGAAAATATAAAAGTGTGTAAAAAAGAAAAGCAACAAATAAACAACAAAAACTAAAACTCTATCATTATGCAAATATCAATCTACAAATTTTCTTCCTCTTTGCTGGAAATTCATACTCCTTTTATAACCATCAATTTCTTCCTTTCTAAAAAAGGGGTTTTAGTTTCTTAGAAAAATCTCAAAACTTTATAAACTAAAGGGAATATTTAAATTTAATGGGGAGTAATGACTTCTTTTGATTTTGGAAAATGAGCTACTCTTGAAAGGAAAACAAAACTTCAAGAAGAATTTTTACTTTTGGGAAGTAAAATTGAACTTGGAAACAATTTTTGAAAGTTGATTTTTGGGTTGCCTGGTCCTTTTCTATTTCTCATGTACCATTTTTTATTTTAAATACATAAAAAATTTACCTTCAACATACCACCCACATGGGCATGTTCTTAAATAATGTACTTTTACATGGCCCACTTGCACCGGGTTTCACCAAAAAGATTTTCCCCTTTTTTTGTTCTACACAACCTTAGATACGGCCATGCCTTCACATTGTCTTGCTTTTTTAATTTATTTTAAAATTGATATTTTTCTTCAAAATTCATGAAATTTTTCTTTTAAAAATCAAAAATTACTTTTTAAAACTCTGAAATTAAAAAAAAGAGTGATTAAGTGCAATATCGTTCCAAAATATAAGAAATTGTGCAAAAAACAACTATAAATATTACAATTAATAACTTTTTTAAAAAACTTTTAAATTAAATTCCGCAACACAAGCCCTTTATTTTACCCCTCAATAAAAAGAAAAACCTTTAAATGATAGGAATAAAAAATTCTATAGGGCCTATCACCAAAGCAAAAGCCCCAAAGGTAAAAAAATTTAAAAGGCGATGGGGGTTTCCTCTTTGAAAAAACCAACCCCAAGAATATTTTTTTTATATTTTTTTTTTCTATTACATTTTTTTTTGTAAATTCCCAAAAGGTACATTTATCGTTTTTTACGGGAAACGGGGGATAAATTCGCTAAAGTTAAATTTTTGGGGTTAAACCCATGGACCTACATAAATCAAAGAAGAACCATCCACAATGTGTTTATATTGAAGTGAAGACTTTTTTGGGTACTTGTAATAGGGTTGATTTTAAAAACCAGTCACTTAAGTGGCATCCTTGAAATTTTTTTTGTGTTATTTTTACCTTAATTGGAGTAGGTATAAATTTACTTGCTAACTGGGGTTTTGAGGAAGTTTTTGACTTTTTCAGAAAAACATTTTTGTTGCTATGAGGGTTGCCCTTTGCATAAAATTTAGTCCCCTTATAAATTTCTTAGTAAAAAATTTTGGTGAGATCAACTAGAGTGAATTGTGAGTAATATCAATTTTAAATTTTGTCGTTTTTACAAATTGTGTTTAGTGATAATATCCAATGTAATTTTTTGGGTACTTACCATGTCCACATAAATTTTTGGGGTTCTTAAATTTTCAAATTTGAATCATTTAAAATTGATTTGGGAATTCTGGTTCTTTTTTAATATTGTTTTCCTTTGATATTTATACAATTGGTTTTCTTTATTTTCAATTTATTTTTAATAAAGTAAATTGGGGTTCAATTGTGAAGTAAGTGTTTACGCCTTTTTGTTGTTGGAATATTTTTGTTCACCCCAATTGATTGATGTTTTTGCTATCCAATTAGTGGGGGACATCAACTTTTTTGGTATCAGAGAAAAAGGTTTTTGGAGTAGGGTTTGCATAACTTCAATTGAAAAATTGGGGTTTTTGAATTTTACTTCTTGATCCAAATTTTGAAGTAAAATTGAAGTATTTATTGTGATTTTGTTACTTTATATTTGTTGTTGTTGAAAAAGGAAGTGGAGACCTTTAGTAGTCCTTGTGTTCTTGTTTCTTGCCTTGAGGAGAAGGGAAGAAAAAGTGAATTTCCTTGTATGATGTTTCAGAATTGAGGAGTGTGAATTTACATTTCCATATTTGATTCTTACGTAAATTTTGGGAAACTATTTGAATTCAAAACAATTTTTTAAATTGAAGATTTATTGTGTAGTGTTTTTTTAAAATATAATTTAAAAATTTTTAAAATTGTTTCTTCCCATTTGTGGAGAAACTTCATAAAGTATTGTAATTGTGTTGGGTTTTTTCCAGAATTTTGGGAAAAGGAAATGAAATTGTATGTGGCCCGCCCCTGTGAGTGAGTATGAAATTTTGGTTAAAAAATGTTGCAGTGAAGGGTTGTAAAAATGGGGTATTATGTTTTGTTGTAAATGGAAGGTTTCTACACCATGGTTGTATGGAGTGTTTTTGCCATAGTGAAGATCTGTTATAGTGGGTTTAAATTTTGAAATTTCAAAAGCAAAAAATTTAAAATGTGGAAGTTATTTTATATTGATACTTTAAACAAAAATTTTTCTTAGTTGGAATTAATTGCTTGCCATTTGGACAAGTTTCATATTTGCTTCCATTTGGGGGTTTGTTTTTTCTAGGGTGTGAAAGGGGGGGCATGGAAGGGTTAGGTAACCATGTAGGTAAAAGTTGTATTGGTTGTGTGTTCCCCCCGGGGGGTGTAAGTGAGACGGTGGTATTTGTTGTGTGGTTGTTTACACCATGGGAGTGAGTGTGTGAAACCATGGTTGGGTTTGAGGTTATGTAATGGGTCGTGGGGGTTTGGGGTGGGCATGGTCAAGTTGCTTTTGGGGGTATTGTTGTGTTAAGTGGTCGTGTGTTTTAGTGTAGTTGAGTGTATGGGGACGTGGTGTGAAGTATGTTTTTGGCTTATCGAAGTTAGTAAGCAACCATGTCAAGTGATCGAATATTTATCTGTTAATGTACTATACGACACGACACTTTTTCCCACTATTGATGATGAAATAAAGGGAAAATTTATTCCACACCTTATGCAGAGTACAAGGAATCTATGTGCTATTATTTCGATGGTAGTAGTTTTTTACTAATTTTTGGGGGCTACCTCATTAGTATCGAAAATTTAAAATTGCAACTACCCCACATCTAAAACCCTATAAATTAAAATGGCTAAGTGAGTAAAGGGGGGTCCCCCATGTTACCTTTTAGGGGTAAAGTACCTCTCAGTATAAGGGATAAATATCATGAAGAAATTTAATGTGCATTTTTCCTATGTGTGCACCTATATATTGCTTGGGAGGCCTTGGGGTTTATGATAGGAGGGTTTTACATGATGGGGTTCGAAAAAACTTATATTTTAAAAAAAGAGGGGTAAAGCATAGTGTTGAACCTAATGTCACCTTCAGAGGTCCAAGAGGTTCAGAAGCAATAAATAAACCTTCAGAGATCTAAAAGGGGGGGAAAGTTTTTTGAATAAACCTTTTGAGGGCTAAGAGGTTCCCCAAAAATAGAAAAAATAAAAACCCTTTTGAGGTACCCGAGGTTCAAAGGCCCAAATAATAAAACTAGGGGGAAGAAGACCTTATTGTTGAGACAATAAAAAATTAGAGAAGGCTATAGCAGATGAGAGACCAATATATTTATTGCAAATAAGGTTTTACCCTAGAAAGGGAGGGGCTAGATCATCTAACCCTTGTGGTATCATATTACTAGATGACTATAGTGATCTTTTAACCCAAAAAATTACCCGAAGGGTAGAAAGTCTCTAAATACATTAATGTTACAAAGGGTATCACTATATTTAAACCCCAAAATGTTTTGTGAAGACCTATTAAATTTGAGGACAAATCTTCCTGAGGCCCGAGGGGATGATAGGGAAACAAAATCCTACAGGACCATCACTAGAGCAAGAACTAAAGGGTTACAAAAAAATGGGGATGAGGGGCCTCTTTAAACAACCCAACCCCAAGAATATTTGTTTAGTATCTTCTTTTCTATTACATATTTTGTTGTACATTCTGGTTTGGTAAAATTTATCGATTTTTACCAATGGGGGAAAAAATTCGCTAAAGCCATTTGTGGGTTTAAATTCATGGACCTACATAAATCAAAGAAGAACAAACAATTTGAAGACTTATTTTGAACTTGAAATTTTTTTGTTTTTAAGACTGGTCATTTAAAAGTGGCACCCTTTTGAAATTTTTGTTTTAAATTTTCCCCAAATTTAGAGCAAGTAAAAATACTTGCAAACTGGGGTTTTGAGGAATCTTTTAATATTTTGAGAAAAAAAACTTTGTTGCCGTAAGGGTTACCCCTTTCCCATGCAATAGATCTTTTTAAATAAATTTTCCCTTAGTGAAATTGTGGTGAGCCCAAACTAGAGTAGATTGTGAGTAAAATAAAACTTACTTTTGGTTGTTTTTAAAAATTTGTTTTTAGTGAAAAATACCTAAGTACAATTTGTTGGTAACTTGTCCTTGTCCATGTAAATTGGGGTTTTTTCCCTTTTTTATATTTGAATCATTTCAAATTGAGTTGAATTCAATTTCATTTCCATTTTTTTTTCCAATTTGATATTTATAAAATTTTGGTTTTTTCTTTATATCAATTTATTTTTAATCACATAAATTAGGGTTCAATTATAAATAAGTATCATGCCATTTATTTTTTGGAAAAATATTTTGTTCATGCCACTTGATTGTTGTGTTTGCAAACCAATTAGTAAAGGCACTTTTAACATTTTTGCTATCAAACCCAAAAGGTTATGGGAAGGGTTTGTGTGAATTTAAATTTGAAAAATTAGGGTTTTTGAATTTTACTTTTTTAATCCAAATTGTGAAGGGGAAAAATGAGGTAGTTTATAGGGGATTTTGTTGTGTTATATTTTTTGTTTTTTGAAGGGGAAAAGTGAAAATTTTGTAGTAGCCCCTTGGTTCGATCTTGCCGTGAGGAAAGGGGGAAAGTGAGAAGTGAATTTCCTTGAAATTTTTTCCCAGAATGGAGGTGTGTGAATTTACTTTTCTAGTTTTTGATTCTTCTTTAGAGGTTTTGGAAACTTTTTGGGTTTCGAAAACAATCATTATGATGAAGAGTTATTGTTAGTGTTGATTTTTTAAAAAAATTTGAATATTTTGGAAATTTTTTTTACCATTTTGGAGAAGCATCATTAAGTGTTGTAATTATGTTTTTTTTGTTTTGAATGGAAGAGGAGTGAAAATGTGGGGTGTGCCCGCTCGTGAGTGAGTGTGTATAAATAGTGTCGTGGAGTGTGTGTATTGAAGGTTGTAACTGGTATATTGTTTTGTGTTGTAGTGGGAAGGCTATTTTCACTATAGTTTTAGTGAGTGTTTGTGCCATGGTGAAGACCTATTGTAGTGGGTTTAAGGGGGGGGAAATTTTTAAAAAAAATTAAAGTGTGGAAATTAAAACTTTATTGATTTCTTTAAACACATTTTTCTTTGTTTTGGGAAATTTAAATTTCTTGCCATTTGGAGAAGTGTCCAAATTTTTTTTCCATTTTCCATTGTTTGCCATAGTGTGTAAGTGGATGTGGAAAAATTTTAGGTGAACTGTGTAGGTGTGTTGTATTTTGGGTTTTGTGTTACACCTTTTGGTGGGGTGTTTTTACATGGTTATGTTTCACTTGGGGTTAGTGTGTGAAACCTGGGGTACGCTTTGAGATTGTGTAAAATGGACCTAGGAGTTGTATGTGAAGCATGGTCGTGTTTTCCCGTGGTGTGTTTTTGTGTTTTAAATGGATGTGTGTTTTTAATGTTTTTGAAATTTTTTAGGGCGTGGTGTGAAGTGTGTTGTTGGCTTATTGAAAAATTAGTAAGGGAAACCCCTGTCAAGTGATCGATTTTAACCCGTTAATGTACTACGACGACTACGACTACTTTTTTCCCACTAAATTTATGATGAGCAGAGGGAAAATTTTGTTCCACACCTCATGCTTTTGTACAAGGTAATCTATGTGCTATTATTATCAATGGTGAGGTTGTACTAATGTTTTTTGGGTTTCCTTAATTTGTATCAAAATTAAAACTTGTAAATACCCCATAACTAAAACCATTTTAAATTACATTGGGGGGGGTGATTTAAAGGGGGTCTCCATGTTACCTAGAAGGGGTAAGGTACCTTTTTAGTAAAGGGGAATAAATGCCCTGATGAAATTGAATGTGACATTATTTTTCCATTTGTCCATCCCATATATTACTTGGCAGGCCTTGGTTTTATGATAGGAGGGTTTTACATGGTGGGTTCAGAAATACTTATATGTTCTAGAAAGAGGGTAAAAAGTAAAAGTGTTGAGCCTAATGTCACCTTTAGAGGTCCAAGAGGTTTAAAAAGTAGATTAGTAAAAACCCTTTGGAAAGGGCTAAGAAAGGGGGTTTTTGGCAAAATGACTAAACCTTTAGAGGGCTAAGAGGTTCATTGACAAAAAGTAAACCTTTAGAGGGGACAAGAGGTTCAATTGGGAATAAGTAAAACTGAGAAGAAGAAGACCTTATTGTTAAGCAAAAGAGTTAGAGAAGGCTATAGTAGATGAGAGACCAATATATTTATTGTAATGCGGTAAAACCCTAGAAATTTGAGGGGCAAGAGCACCCCCCCTATGGTATCACAGGTACTAAAAATGATTACATAATCTTTTAATAAAAAATTGCTTGAAGGATACAGAGTCTCTACAAATTTAAAATTTTTCAAAACTATAACTCTATTTACTCGATGATGTTCATGAAGCCCCATCAAATTTGAGGGCAAATCTTCCAAAAGGGCCCAAGGAGAGGATATGAATCAAAATCCTATAGGACCTATCACCAAGCAAGAGCCAAAGGGTTAAAAAATTTGGGTGAGGGTCCTTTTGAACAACCCAACCTCAAAAATATTTTTTTAGTATTTTTTTTTTCTGGGTACATTTTTATTATGCATTCCAGCAGGTAAAATTTATTTTTTTTTTACAAGATGGTAGATAAAATTTGCTAAAGCTTAATTTGTGGGTTATTCATGGACCAACAAAATAAAAGGGAAAAACCCCAACAATTTGAAGACTTATTTGTATTTTAAATTTTGTTGATTTTAAGCCCGGGGCCCAATTAAAAAGGGCATCCTTAAAATTTTTGTGTTATTTTTACCTTAATTAGAGCAAGTATAAATACTTTCTATCAAAGGGTTTTTTGGGGATGTTTTGACATTTTGAGAAAAAACACTTTGTTCCCAAAAGGGGTTTCCTTTGCATGCAATAAACCTTATCAATTTCTTAGTGAAATTGGGGTGAGACCAACTAAGTGGTTTGGGTGAGTAATAAAAAACTTAATTTTTGTTTTTTTTAAACAAATTGTTTTTAGTGAGTAATATTTAAGTACAATTTTTTGGGTAATTTTGTCCATGTCGAGTAAATTAAGGTTCTTCATTTTTAGATTTAAATCATTTCAAATTGAGTTGAATTCAGTTTTTTTCCATTGTTTTCCATTGATATTTATACAATTGGTTGTTCTTTATATTAATTTATCTTCAATAACGTAAATTGGGGTTTTCAATTGTGAAGTAAGTGATCAGGGCCTTTTGTTCTTAGAATTTGTTTTTTACCCCCCTTAAATTGATATGTTTGCTATCAAATTTATGAGGCACATCATTAAAGATAAGGACATTTTTTTTTTCTTTGTTTAAAAACCAAATTACGTTGGGTAAAAAACACTATACCTTTTACTCAGATAAATTCTTTTGTTAAAAAAATTATTTACCCCTTAACACCTTTTTTAAACCTAATCATTTTCATTGTACTACAAATATTTAAAATTAAAGTTCAAAAGTTACTCAAGTACCCAAATCAAGAAGAAGGTTTTCAAAATTTTTTTGAAACTTAGCTAAGGTATTACTTCCTCTTTTTCATCCCCCTTGAAATACCATGACATTTTAACAAAAACTTTTCTCCATCGATCCGGTTTGGGAAAACCTTCTAAAAAACTTTTATAAAATTTTAGGAAAATTTCTTTTTTTTTTTTTTTGTAAATGGAGTAATTTCTTTGGGTTTCTAAGTCTTAGACTAGACTTTTTTCTTGACGCATTTTTGCGTAATTTAGGCTAATAATCCTGAAATCATCACTCAAGTCAATAGTGTTTTTCTCCCCATGGGTACCTTTTGGGGTTAATTGCTCGAGTTTAAAAGACCCACTATTGAACTTTATTTATTTTTTTTTCTAACTTTTAAAATTTTTGGGAAAAACCTTCAAAAGATAAATTTTTTTTTAAATTTAGGGTTTTACGAGATCATAGTACTCATAAGAACTTCTAAAAGATAGGTTGATAGGAAACCCGATTCGTACAGGACCTATCACAAAAACAAGAGCTAAGGGATTAAAAAAATTTGGCGATGAAAGGGGCCCCCTTTAAACAATCCAACTCTAAGAATATTTTGCTTAGTATCTTTTTTTCAAATTTCATATTTGTTTTTGCATTCCAATAGGTACATTTGTTGGTTTTTTTTAGGGCGGTGGTAAATTTGCTAAAGCTTAGTTTATGGGGAAACCCCTGGAAATTACATAAAAACAATGGGAAAAACTGGGCCACAACGTTCATTTGAAGTGAAAAACCATCCCCCTTTAAAACTTATTTTTACTTGTAATTTGTTGGGTTTTGGAACCGACCACTTAAGTGGCTTATTTGTAATTTTTTTGTTATTTTTTACCCTAATTGAGCAAGTATAAATGCTTTCTAACTAGGGTTTTGAGGGAGCTTTTGAACATTTTTGAAAATTTGACCTTTCTTTGCAATGAGGGAGATCTTTTTCTTACAAAAGTCTCTTACAAATTTTAAAAAGGGGAAATTTTTGCGAGATCAACCCTTAGTAATTTTTGATAATATAAATCTTTCTCTTGTTGATTTCAAATTTTATTTAGTGCATCATATCTAGGTGCAATTTTTTGGTTACTTGTTATTATCCATGTGAATTAGGGTTCAAACCATTTTAGATTTGAATCACTTCAATTTTAGTGGAAAATTTTAGTCCATTTCTTTTGTTATCCATTGCTAATTTTTCAATTTCTTTGTTTTCCCCATTTCAATTTAGCATCAAGCCTTTTTAAATCACGTAAATTAGGGGCATTGGTGGGAAATTAGTGATAACGCCAATTGTTGATTGGATTTTTTTTTATCACACCATTTGTGGATGGTTTAAATTTAATTATAAAAGGGACATATCTTTTTTGGTATAAAAACAATGGTTTAGAGAAGGGATTTGCATTAATTACAATTGGGAAATTAGGGTTCTTGATTTTTTTTATTTCCCTTTAATTTTGGGAAAAATTGAAGTGGAATTGAAGAAATTACTTGTGATTGTGTTGTGTTAAACCTTTTTGTTACGGAATGGAAGTGGAAATTTCATAGTTTTAATTTCCCTTTTGATCTTCATCTTGTTGTGAGAAGAAGGGGAAATAGGGGAAATGCATTTTTTTTGTGTTTTTTAGAATTGGAAGTAAAATATTTTTTGGGAAAAAGAGAAGTGTATTTCTTGTATGTTGTTTTCAGAATTAAGGAGTGAAATTTACATTTTCCCGATTTATTCTTGCGTAAATTTGGAAACTATTGAAAAAAAACAATCATTAAGTTGAAAAGTTATTGGTAGTTTGATTTTAATACGATTTGAATATTTTGAATTGTTTCTTACCTTTGTGAAGAAGTTTCTTTAAAGGGTTTTTAAATTTGTTTGTTGTTGCCGTGACTAGAAGAGGAGTGAAGTGTGTGTGTGCTACACTGTGAGGAGTGTGTGCATGAAGGGTTGTAACGTGGGTGTATTGTGTGTGTTGTAGGGGGAAGGTTGCTGCACCGGGGTTGTATCGTTTATTTTTTTCATGGGAAGATTTGTGTGTAGGGTTTAAATTTTTGAATTTCGAAAGCAAACATTAAAGAGGGGAAGTTATTTTGTATTGATCACTTTAATTGCCTTTGACTATTTTTAAATTTAATTGCTTGCCTTTTTGGAGAAGTGTCCAAATTTGCTTCCATTTCCCTTTTATGTTGTTGGGGTTTGTAAGTGGACGGGGAAGTGGTAGGTGAACTATGTGGGGAAATTTGTAAGGGTTGTATGTTACACCAGGGAGGAGTGGGAACCGGGTGTTTTTTGAGGGTGGTAAGTGAACGGGGGAGTTGTGTGTGAGGGTGGTCGTTGTTGTGTTAAGTGGACGTGTGTTGTAGTTTTGTTAAGACTGTTGGTGACGTGGGTGAAGTGTTTGTCGGCTTATTGAAGTTAGTAAGCAACCATGTCAAGTGATCATATTTATTTTTTAAATGTACTACGACAGCAACGACACTTTTCTTACTATTGAGATATAAGGGAAACTTTTTTTCCACCCCTCTTGCAGTGTACAAGGTAACTTTTGGTTGTTTTTATGATGGGGGAGTTGTACAATCAGTGGCTGCATCATTAGTATCGAAATTGAAACTTGTAACCCCCCACACCCAAAAACCCCCAAAAAATTTGGCTGAGTGACAAGGGGTCTCCATGTTCCCCAAAGGGCTAGGGGTACCTTTCATAAAAGGGGGAAAATATTATATAAAATTGATGTGACTTCTTCCTATGTTGCCCCCATATATTGCTTGCAAGCCTTGGGGATATAGGGGGTTTTTACATGATGGCTTCAAAAATACTTATATTTCTAGAAAAAGGGAAAAACGTATAGTGTTTTAAACCCCAAAGTCACCTTCAAATCCAAGAGGTTTAGAACAGTAATAAACCTTCAAAGGTCCAAAAGGGTCAGAGGCAGATGAGTAAACCTTCAGAGGACCAAGAGGTTCAGAGATAGATAATAAACCTTTAGAGGGGAAAGAGGTTTAAAGGCAGATAAGTGAAACCAAAGAAGAGGACTTTATTATTAGGATAGTATGAGTTAGAGAAGGCATAGTAATGGGAACCATTATATTTATTGCAAAGAGTATACCCTAGAAAAAGGGGGGGTGAGAGCTTTTCCCCCTATTGTATCTGGGTACTAGATGACACCTTCTTTTCCATTAGGAGATCCTCACTTGCAAAAGCTCTTATCAATTTCCCCCAAGGGGAAATTGTGGCGAATCAACTTGAGTAGTTTGTTAGCAAAATCAACTCTCTCTTTTTTTTTTCCCAAATTGAATTTAGTGCATCATATCAAGGTGAAATTTGTTGGTTACTTGTTATCGCGTAAATTTGGGGTTCACCCAAAATTTCAATTTGAATCATTTCAATTTAAGTGCAATTCTAGTTCTTTTATTTTTTTAAACCTTTGGCTTTTTTTTGAAATTTTCTTTTTCCTAAATTTAAATTTTAGCATAAAGCCTTTGAAATAAAGTCAATTGGGATCATTGGGTGAAGTTAGTCACCCAAAAACAATTGTTGTTTGGATTTTGTTGACCACGCCATTTGTAGATGTGTTTACAATTCAATTAGAAAGGCACATCATAGGAAATATATCAAATTTTAAAAAACTTGAATTCCCAGTCCTTGATTATTAAAAACTTTCCCAAATTCTAGTGTTTCTAAATTCTAAGATTAAATAGAAAGTAATTTTGATTTACAAAGATTTCATAATTTAATTCTAATCAATTTTTTTTATAAGTTCACTAAAAAAAAGGGTTTAAAAATATATCAAGGGTTTAAAAATTTTTCCCCAAAAATTCTCCCAAAATTATGAATGTAATTTTTTATTTAGTATTACTAAGAATGATAAATTATCCATAGAAATTTCTTGCTAAAAATTTTAATGGTTTTTTTATATTATTCCTTTTCCCCTACATTTAAAAAAGTACTTTGTCCCCAATGTATAAAATAACACAAAAGAAAAAAATAAACAAATTAAAACTCATGCGAAAGGAAATAAAGTAAACTAATAGTTTTTTTGGGTTTAATTAATTCAGAAAAAATCTTGATTTAAATTTTTTTCCAGTTGGTAAGTATAGTAGTCCTTGCAAAATAAGAAAGTAAAAAAACTAAAACCATAAAATAAAATAAAAGAGAATAAAACTAAACAAAAAAAAAAACCTTTAAAATAAATTAAATAAATTGAAAAAAAATCAAACAAACTAATTGAAGCTTAGGTTACCTCTTAAAAACCGTTTTTGGGTTTAAATGTGGGGGGTTAACTTCAGTTTTTTCTTTTGCTAGTCAGGGGGATGGCCATTAAATTTTTGGTGTTAAAATTTCTTGAATTTTCTTAGACCTTGTTGTTTGGCCATAAATGGGATATTTTTTGAAAATTGGGTCTACGTAAATTTTTATCTTGCACACAATACAACCCAAACAAGTTAGACAAATTCAAGAAATAGTAGGCATTTTTCCCCTTTAGAGGATTGGAATTATATCAAGCATTTTAAAGTTCTTTTTTTAAACCCAAAAATTTTTTCAAGTCAATGTTTGATCGTCTACATCTATAACTGCCTTGTAGTAGCTAGAAAAGGGCGACCAAAAATCATGATCCCCAATGTCCTCACTATATCAAAGATTATGAAATCTATTGGAAAAATAAATGTACCTACCTTAATCAACACAATTTCAATGATACTGACGGGTACTAATAGACTTTTTCAACTAATTGAATACTCATATAGTTGGTTTTGGTTTTAAAAATTTTAAAAACTTTCAAACATAAATGTGGTGTTAGATTTATACTTGCACCTAGGTTAGCTAGAGTTTTGTTTATTGAAAAATTTCTAATGAAGCATGGTAAAGTAAAAACTCCCCAAGAACTATAAATTTTCCCATAGCAGCTTTTTTTGGGCACTATGCGGGGCATTCCTCACTTAATGTTGCAGTTGATAACTCTTCCAGCTTTTTCTTGTTTGAGAGTAGTTCCTTCAAGTATTCGACATACTTGGGCCCATCTATGATAGAGCATAAACAAAGGGTAAATTAATGTATAGTTGTTTAAAAATTTTTTTAGAAACTTAGCTGAACACTCCTCAAAAACTTTCTTTCCCTTGATCAAGCTAGAAAAAGGAATGCATGGAAAAATATTCTCTAACCTTTGGGGGTTTTTCTTTTTCTTTTGGGTTTTTTCTTTCCCCTTTAGTTTTCACTTCTCTTTTATTCATTTTGGAAGACCGCCTTAAAATTGTTCCTTAGGGTTAGGTTTTATGTTTTTGAGTAGAGTTCCTTTTTTTTAAATCATTTTTCAATCTATTCAAATTATTTTTTTAAAATTCCCGGGTTAAAGCTTCTTGATTCCTTAATGATGCTTCTATAGCTTGAAAATGTGTTTAAATGGGCTGGATAAACTTTGTCATCAAATTGTCTAAATTTAAACTACTTTTCTATTGGTGAAGTGAAATTTTTAGAATCTAGGTGAGCCATTTTTTTTTTTGTGATTCCCGCAAGAACAATTGAATGTTTTTTCCATCCTAGATTATAAGTGTTACTATAGGGGTTATTTCGATGCCTGTTTGAGATTCCCAACAAAAATTAAAAATGTTTTATTAAAGTTAGAACCAAATCTGACTGACCTGATTTTTTGTGTTATGGACTCCCCCTAATCTTCTTTCTTAGTGCTTTGACTTATTCTGCTGGGGGGTAACAACGTCTACATCAAAACACTAAAACTGCTCTTTATTGTCCCGGCTCTTATAGATTGCACTAATACAAATTTATGGCCATATTTCTATTAAGTTCTAAAGGGCCCCTTTAGGTGTTTTTTTTATTCCCAAAATTCCTCTAGTACTACATCTATCATCACTTGTAGTTTAATTTAGTCTACCAAAAAAAAACCCAAATTTTCATCCACAATGGAAGAAACATGAGTGGGTATCTCCTCAATAGATCTTTTTATCTCCCCCATGTATCATATAGTGTCTCGAACCTTATTTGAGCTGGGAGGAGATATCGTTCCATAATTTCACAAATATTTGCCCATGGGAAAAAAGTTTGTAAGAAATTTCTTTTGCCATCTGTTTATGTAGTGATGAAGTCCCCACAAGAGAATTCAACCACATTTACTCTAATTTTCAAAAAAAAAAGGGAAAAATCATAACCTAATGGGGGGGGGGGCGGGGGGGCCCCATTTTAAATTTTTAAAAGGGAAATTTTAGATTTCCCCAAAAAACTTGCAATTGTGTGTTTAAAATCTTCATCCTGCAACCTATCAAATTTTAATAAACTGTTGAACTAACCGAATAATATTTTGGGTTTAAAATTTTAAAGTTGTTGGCTTTTAATTTTAGGCTTAAAAACACTTGAATTAACTCCTGCAAGTGAGGGCCTTACGCTGTTTAAACATCGTTTTTTTCATCCTATTCGTTAGCCTTATTAATTGGGTTGGTTATTGCTCAAGTCTTTAAACTAAAACTTTTAAAATCTTTGACTTGCTCTATGGTGTCCCTTAGACATAAACAATAGAAGAAAATTAGAAAATATTGAAATAAAAAAGATTAATGAAAAGTAAGCAATGAAAGAAATATCAATTAAATTAACAAGATAAAGTGTTCCCAATAACCTAATCCTCAGTAATGGTCCAAAAAAAAAAAATTTTTGGTTTTTTGGTCTATCCAAATACTTTTAAACCCGTTAGCAAGTGCATCTATTGATTCTATATTATTGTGGATATTGATGTTGACTATTGATCCAAAAGGGATTAAAGATTACTAGTAATTACCTTTTTCTTTTTATTATATAATTTTTGAAAAATTGAGTAGATGATAAAATCAAAAACGATTATTTAAAATAAAATAATAATAATTAAAAGTTTACCCGGAAAATTGAATCTCCTTAGAACACAAAGTAATTAACAAATTTAAATTAGTAAATTTTTTATTATTGCATTATTGGACCGTGGAATTTTTTAATTTAAAATAATAGCCTTTAAAGGGTCTACTAATTCCTAATTTTAGGTTGTTTTAATTGGAATCTTGTCATGCCCAAAGGGATATGTTTGGTTGTAAAAACCGGCTATATACTATCCCTGAAGTCCATGATTACGTATTCCAGCCACAAAAACATTAACATGGTTTATTAGATGTCCTACTCAAGAAACCACCATAAAGATAATATTTTTTATAAATAATAAAGTTATTAATATTTAAAAGGGTAAAACATAATGTTCTCACAAATATAGCAAGTAAAAAAAATATGTCAAGAAAAATTGTTTTTTTACTTCATCTAAAATTAATCTATTAAAAATTTAAAGATATCTATTCTAGTAGTTTTCACCTGCTCGCTCGTGTAATTTTATCTTAAAAGATTCTCACCAATGGTTTCAAATTTTATTTGCGGAAAATTAAGTATAGTGCTTGCAATAGCGAAAACAAAAGGGGGGAAAAAAAAGGGTACAAAAGCTTAGTAAAGGTCTTAGCTCAAACCCCACCTTTACGTAAGACAAACAAATTATTTTTTTAATCATAAACCATGAAAAAACATATGTCAATCATCACATGTAGTCTTTTTGGAAACTGAAATGAAGTCTAAAGATATTTCTAACCAATATACCCCTCCTTTAACCTTGGGTAGAGGATTTTTTTTTTTTTTTTAAATTTCAATAGAGTTTAAGCTCCCAAAATTTTGTTACAATAGCACACACCCTTTTGTTCCACAAAACTCAAACCCCTGCCTTATAAAAACAATAGTTATGCTAGAAGAATGATTTTTTAAGAAAGGGACCATGGCTAAAAAAAAAAGAAAATAATTTTTTCCCCCTACCTACACACCCCCCAAATGCATGTACCCAAAACAAAATAATGAACATAGATTCAAAACCAATACACAATATCCTTAATCATTTTTATATTGTTAAAATAGAATTCTCGCTTTAAATCATCCTTCTATTAAACCCATGTTTAAATTTTGATGGAATTAAAAGAATATGCAAAAAGGTGATATGTATGATCCATTTCAAGTCAAATATTTTGATATACTTACTAAAAAGTTGAGAGGGGATTTAAACAATTTATATACACTTAAACAACTAAAAAGAATAACCATGAATACAACAACTTTACTTTTTTTCCTTTAGGGCTCAAACAATCAAACAAATCAAACCCAAATTTAATCCCCACAACCCTGGATTCTTAATATCCAACTTTAGGTGCTGCTAAAATTTCAAGCATAATTAAATGGCAATCATTGTTTGGGGACTCCCCCTTGCCCTTCCTTTCAAGGATCATAGTAATCCTTAGGTAAAGTATGGAAATCTTATGAAAAAACCCATTTTAAAAATAGAGGGAAAAATATACACATAAGAATAACTACTTTTAAAACAAAATATTTTTTGCATGCCATTGCTAACCCCCATGCTTATTAAAGTCTTTTATGTGTTTTAGTATCAAGTCATTTGTTTTTGGAATCATCTGTTTTTTTAAGGGCCATACATAGGTTCCCCCATTTGGGTCCCAATAGGTCAAGTTATTTAAACCCCCTTAAGGGGAGTTTAAAAATCACTCATTTTTTTTTCGAAGTTTCTTACCTTATTTATGGGGTTAGTGGTCCTAAAACTTTTTTTCGGGTTTTAAAAGATGTAAGGGGGTTAGTTATGGATTAAATTTTTTGCCTTTTTAAAAAAAATATTAAAGGGGTATTTGGTGGAAAGTTGGTTGAAGAAAAATTAGAAGAAAAAGTGGCAAAATGGCATGTACATGTGCAGTTATTTTGTAATTTAAAATAGTTAAGTTTTGTTGCTATGTAATTTAATTTTTTTTTCTAATTTTTTATATGTAAGGGGACAAGATTTTGGGAATTTTTTGTACATTATTGGCATCTATTTGATAGGATAATTTTGGGTATTCATGACTTAAGATAAGATAAAGTGAATGATTGCTTAAAGGAAAAACCACATGTTGTTGGGACATAGTCAAAAGGGGAGTGCAAAAATTGGGGGATCTAAGTTGTTTTTAAGCTATTTTTGTTCATTTGTAGATTACTTTTTTAAGTTTAAATCATGGTAATTTTTGGGTTAGTTTTAGATAGTTTAGGATTAGGTAAGATGGCCCTAAAATGGGATGAAGTAAGGTTAAGTAACAAGGTATTTTTTGAGATGAGTTTTGCATTTAATTTTTTTCCTTACTTAACCAACTAAAAAAATTTTAAATTTTTTCCCATGATATTTGTAGGTCTTTATATTAGTTTAATAAAGTTAATTTGGATAGTTTAGTTTAGTTTAAAATTTAAAAATAAGATGGGGGGGAATTGGATGATGACATGCTAGGGAAATTGCATGAGGCTGCCCTAAATAAGGGAAAGGGGATTTTCAATTTGGGTTTTTAAGGGTTGAGAAATTTGATTTTTGTTTACTAAACAAAATTTTAAAAGGTGAAGATCGAATCCTCATTAAGGAGTTTATGATGCTTAGTAAAACTTATGGTTTTTGACTAAACTTTCACTAAGTAAAATCAAATTAGTTTCATAAAAAAGGGGGTTATTTTAAAAAGATGATGTCTTTTTTTCCCAAAGTCCATCCTAATTTAAATATCGGGGTCAAAACTCTAATGCTTTAAGTCTACTAAAATCTTCCTTAGGGGGGGCCCGAATGAAAGCCCTTAAGTTAGTAAAGTTAGGTAGATTAGTTAAATTTAGGTCAAACTTATGGTATATCGACCCTATCACAAATTTCCCAAAAATTTGATCTTAGGTTCATTTGGAACGACATCTTAAACAATTTTCATATTCAAAGCCTTTTAAAAAAAAAAAATTTTTGCTTGAAATTTTAGGGATTTACAAACCTCTTCACAATTAAATCCCCCCAAAATTGTATTATATTCAATTTAAGAACTCCGCTTTTTGGGTTTTTGACCCTAATCCAAAAGTTTTACATCATTTTAAATCTTTGGATTACTCAAACCCTTTTTCCCAATTATACTATATCTATTCTGATAAAAGGAATTTTCGATTTTCTAAATAAGAAATAAAATTTTTAAAAATAATACTTTGTTATTATAAAAATTGAAAATAATTAAGAACACATAATTGATCAAAAGAATAAAAAATAATTTTTTTTAATAAAAAATTTAGAAAATTACTTTATCCTTTCCCCCTTAAAGGTTCATTATAACCAAGCATAAAATAAATTTAAGCAGCAGCATATTGAATCTAAAAGTGACAATAAAAAAGAGTGCATAAAGAAAAGCATCAAAAAAAACAACAATACTAAACTCTATCACTTTTCACTATCAATCTACAATTCTCTTCTCCTTTATTGGAAATTCATGCTCCTTATATAGCTATCAATTTCTACCCTTCTAGAAAAGTTTTAGTTTCCTAGAAAAACCCCAAAAATTTTTTATAAACAAAGGAAATATTAATTTAATAGGCAGTAATGGCTTCTGTAAATTTTAGGAAACCCCAGCTGCTCTTGAAAGAAATTAAATCTTTGGGAAAGAATTGAAACTTTTAGGAAGTAAAAAAAAATGCAATTGAGCTTAAAAAATCAATTTATATAGTTGATTTTTGGCTTAGTGTGGTCGTAGCATGGTCACGCAATTGTTTGTGCCCAAATCTGTTTCAAATACATAAAAAATTTGCCTTTAACATGCCTACGGCCCACAGGTGTGTTTTTTGTTTTGGTATTTTTAGGCGATTTCCTTAAAAAAGACCTACTTTGTTTTGTTTTGCATGGCCTTAAAACATGACCATCCCTTTTCCCAACCTTCCCGTGCTTTCTATTTGTAAAATTGAAAATTTTTCCTTCAAAAATTTACAAAGTTCTTTTTCTAAATCATAAATTACATTTTAAAAAAATCTAAAATCAAAATAAAGAGTAATTAAGTGCAAAAATCCATCCAAAATATAAGAAAAAATTTAAAAAAAAAATTTATAAATATTACAGTTAATAAGTAAGTTATAACATTTTCAACGTTAGGGATGTATGGCATATCTAGTTGTTGTGATCGAAACCATAAAAAATATCAAACCAAACAACCACTATTAAAATGTCATCGGATATTAAGTAATCTCATCACGCTAACTTGCCACTATAGTCATAGTCCACCAATAGTCCTATTTATTTCCCATAACATGTGTAGCATCTGGTTGACTTTACCTTGTTTCATGGGCTCCTTCGCATGAAACTAGCCCTATTAACTACTTGTTGCACCACCTTTGTGCCCTAGAAACCTATAACCACTAAATTTTGCTACCCTTCGGATTGGGTGACCATGTATGACTAGCATTAGAGATACATAAGCTAAGTTTAAGTATTAGTTCATTTTAAGTATCTTAAAACTAATATGTAGCACCCCAACTATCTTGTACCTCCATGATGTGCCCAAACACACTTAAAAAACACATCCCAAAAAACTTTAAAAAAAGATATCTCAAGTCTAGGCAAAATCGGAAACCAAAAAAGGGGACTTTTCAAAGAACCCTAATGATGAAAGGATGAAATTCAAACAACCAATGATATAATCAGAATAATTCAATGAAAATGCCCCTTTTAACAACACTCTAATTTCATGTAATCCACGCAAATTTAAGCCTCAATTTGACAAAGAAAAACCGTAAAAAACAAACCCCTTTCCCCAAAGGTGAAAAACACGTTATCAAGGAAATCCTTTAAAAATGAATTGGGTCAATATATAATTCCCCTTTAAATAATCACAAGAAAATTTGTGAAAAAACAACAAGGAAAAATCTGCCAAAAAATCTCAATTCAACCCTAGATATTACACACTAGAGAAGAAAAGAAATCACAACAAAATGAAAAATTTATATAACTCACAATTTCAAGATTTGCACTCGCCACAATTTCAACTTCTTGGGATTAAATTGATAAAGAATTTGGAAGGTGTACCACTGGTGGGGGTGGCAAGGGTCACCCCTATCAATCCTTGTTGCTAATGTAGTAACAAGTTTTTTTAAGGTCCCGAAGTTTTTTCACCCCAAAGGGGCCTCCCCCCTTTTGCAACATTGGGACTCTGACCTCCCCCCAACTCCGACTATATGTTTACAATCCCCTCCCCTTTCCCCCAAATTCCCCTTTTAAATGGGCCCAATTTTTTTTGGATCCCAATTTTATTTGTGTACAAATTTGTAATGTCAAGAAAATTGTAGCACCCCCTTAACCTTCACAAAAAAAAATTCCCACGCCAAAAACCAACTCACCCCGCCACTTTGAAAACACTACACAAAAACAACACCCCTAAATTCACCCCCCCAAACAATAATATGTTGAAACCCCTTTCCACTTCCCCCCCCCGGTAACAAAAAACCAAAAACTAAACTAAAATGCTTTTTTTAAATGGCGCCCAACCCAACAAGAAAGGGAAAACCCAACAAAAAAAAATACACTCCCCAATTTTTCCCACCGTAATTTCCCAACAAAATACCCCCGGCAAAAAAATTTTTCAAATTTAAACCACCCCTTTAAGAAACCCTTTCCCAAACAAAATGGTAAAACCAATTTTAAAAATTCAAATAAAATTTAATAACCCCAATCCCCCACTTTTAAAAACCTCCCTTAAAAGTAAATGGATGTGTTCAAATTCCAAAATTTGTTTCCCCCCCCCCCCCCTTTCTTCCCCCCCCCCCCCCCCGAAAAAAATTAAAAATCTTGGAAATTAAAAATACATTTCCCCCCCCCCATTTTCCCCAAATTTCCCACATAAAAAAAAAACCCCCCCAAAATAAAAACTCCCCTCCCCAAAACCTCCCCCCCGGTCCCACTTTTTTTTCCCACTTAAAAACACAAATTTTTTAACCGAAATTAACAAAAAGAAAGGCAGCATTTAAATTTGAAAATAAACCCCTCTTCACAAATTTTGCAACTCCTCCACATTTGGTAAGAAAGCAAAATTTCCAAAATTTAAACAAACCCCAATTAACTCCTTCACTCTTAAAGCTTGTTTTGAAATCAAAAAACTTCCCTTTTTACACACTAATCAAATTGGAAATTGTAAGTTTTCAAAATCCTTTAATTTCCCAAAATCCCTTTCAAAAACACTTCTCTTTTTTCACAAAACAATGTATTTCCAATTCCACAACCAAAAACTAGGAAATACTCCTTACCCCAAAAATTCCCTTCACAAAAATCAAGAACAAGAAAATTACAACAAGAAATCCCTTCTACAACAACAATTTCAACTTCCCAAAAAGATAATCACCCCCAAATTTGTTTCCAATAAACAATTCAATTTTCTCCACTTTTAATTCCTAAATTTTAAGGGAAAAAATAACACTAATTAACAATGCTTCAACTATTTAAAACCCAAAATTATGGAATTCTTCAAGAACCCCCCCAAAAAAAGTAACTCACGGCAAGATGAAAATCCCAAAAACAATTTCCACAATCTAAATTTCAACAATCCCTCCTCTTAAACTTAAGCAACTCACGCAAGAGAAGATAACGAAATTAATTTTCAAAATCTCCCAAATTTCAACAATCCCCCCTCTTAAACCTGTAGCTCTGATCCAAATTATGATGTGGGGCCAAAGGGGGGGCAAACACAATCAACTAAAAAGGGATGAATTGTCAAGATCATCCACGCCACAAACAAAGGAAAGCCCCAAATTCCAAAAGGGAAAATTTTGAAATTGTGATGAATCCCAAAAAATATCAAATGACGATTGCTAAAAAGGGAAAAAGAAATGGTATTCAAATTCAATTTCAAAGGTGCTTTCAAAATTTTGAAATTTGAACCCTAATTTTCCCTAAGAAAAAAGTACATAAAATAAATAAATCCTCACCCGAAAATTTACTCACTATTTGGAATTAGGATCAAACTTGTAATTTGTTGAAAATTTACTCACAACAAATTCAAGTCCACTCGCCACAATTTCACTCTTGAAATTGATAAGAGCAAAATGCTTGCAAGAGGAGACTCTCTCACGGCACAAAGGTGTGTTTTTCTCAAATGTTCAAAAAGCTCCTCAAAAACCCTAATTTGCAAGTATTTATACTTGCACCCTTTAGGGTTAGAATAACTAAAAAATACATAAATAAGATATAAAATACATAAATAAGATAAAATAGGTTAGTAAATGAATAATTCCATGGTCGATTTGCTCAAAATGGGTCCTCATTGCCAAGATTCGAAATCCTTAGTTCTTGCCCTAATGATAGGTCTTGTCGGATTTTTATTCCTATCATTTCCTCGGGCCTCAAAAAGATTTGTCCTCAAATCTAGTAGATCAAATGCAATAGAGACTTTTTTCTCTCCTAGTAATCCATCTGAAGAAGTATCTTGCAGAATCCCAATATCTGAAATACTACAGGTGGTGATTGTTTTCTCTCCTCCATTTCCAGGATGTATCTCTTCTGCAACACAAATAATGACCCATTATCCACTAAAGTTTCCCCTGTATCAACCTGTTCCACTGAAACTATTTCCTCTTTTTCTAACTCATTTGTATGTTGCTGATCCTCATGGTCTTCTAATGGTTGGTCCAACTGCTCATTACCCTTTGAAACCTCTGAAGGTGAACATATTGTCTCTGAATAGTCTGGCTCTCTGGTGGTCTGCTCGTCTGACTATGATCATCAGGATCCTCTGAAGGTTGGCACATCGGTGTCTGACAAAATTTTATGCTCTAAGGGTTGGCTCATGTCACTAGAGCCCTCAAGAACCTTTGAAGGTTGCATACTGCGCCTGCACAATTTGGTCCTCCCAGTCTAGGTAATCATCTGTGGAACCCCTACCATCAAATGAAGGAATCTGTAGCTCCACACACTCTGGCCCTCGAGGTGGTCTAAATTCCCGTCCGGGTATGGATTAAGCCAAAAATTATCATCTCTATCTTCCCTAAGAACATGATAATCTCCTTTTACTCTAGTTGGCGCCTGAAGGTTTACCATGTGGTGGTGGCAATGTCATCCTATCAATCCTTGTTGCTAATGTAGCAACAAATTTGCTAAGGTCCCGAAGTTGTTCATCTAGAGTTCTTCCATTTGTATTTTGACGACTTGGTCTGCTACCCACTTGGCTATTGGCCTCATTGCCAATGTACCCATTCACACTATCATATGACATGTTTGTGGATGCGATTTATCTAAAGTACAAATGTAATCTCAAATAATTTGTAGCACACTCCCTTCACTTCACCACGTCACAATAACAAGTTTGGATAACCACACACACACTTGTCCACTCACGGTGCAACAAGTCACCAATGCAATAAATACTTCTTATCACTTCAAGTATATTAGACTAAGTGAAGCACAAATAAATACTTCTAATTAGTTAAGAAATTAAATTCAACTCACAAGTGTTGAAGTAATAAGTTCAATTACTTTCACACTTTAATGTTTGTTTTTGAATTCAAATTCTACTACTTCAATTTTCCTTTATTGCACGGTTTCACACCTAAATAACCACAATGTGCAGCACCTTACACTACACAAAACTCCACAATTTGCACCACCAACACACCTCAATCACGGTGCAACCAATTCACTACAACACATACTAACGTTGTAAGGTTTTTTTTTTTTTTTTAAACACTCTTACATACAATACTTCAAGGTGTACACGTCCTTGCCACTACACAACTCCCATTCACACCATAAACCACAAGCAATGGCAGCAATAGAATTCAAATTTTAAATCACTCCATTAAATGCAACCTTCTCCACAAATTGGTAAAAAAAACAATTCAAATTCAAATAACACTTATTCAATGCTACTCAATGAATTGCTCTCAAACTTAAAGAAGGTATTTGAATTTCAAATGGATGCTTATCCTTCCACACCACTTCAAATCTGGAATTTTCAAATGCTCCAATTCGAATTGCAAAGGATTCACAACACTAATTGCAAGCCTTCCAAAATTGGTAACAATGAATTCAAATTCAAATAGCAATCATTAACTCCCACAACTTAATTGCATATGTTTTGAATTCAAATAATTCCTTACTAATCAATACTCAATGTAATCTGAAAATTGTACTCCTCCAATTCAGAATTACACAATGGAAATCAAAACAACAAACTACACAACCTCCTCATGCACAAGCTAGTCACGGCAAGAATTGGTAAGTTTTTTCAAGTTCAAAAAGTTGTTGAATTAAACAACACTTTATGCTTCTGCCCTCCACGAAATTTAGTGATCATAAAATGATACAACAACCTTCCTAATCCAACTCCAAAAAACAGCAAATTAATCCAAGCCAAGTAATTTCGCAATCTCAAAACAACAACAACAACACAATTGCGTTTTTTCCACTTGATCAACCCTAATTGTTGATCACTTCCACGAAATTGAATACAACCAATTCCCTTCTCTCAACAAGAGCTTGATACCAAAAGATGATGTGCCTAAACACACTTAAAAGCACATCCAAAAGACTTAAGAAAAGATATCTCAAGTCTAGGCAAAATCGGATCCAAAAAATGGCACTTTTCAAATGAACCCTAATGATGAAAGGATGAAAATTCAAACAACCAATGATATAATCAGAATAATTAATGAAAATTCCTTCTAACAACACTCTAATTTCATGTAATCCACGCAAATGAAGCCTCAATTTGACAAAGAAAAACCGTAACAAAACAATCCCTTTCCAATGGTGAAAATCACGTTATCAAGGAAATCCTTAAAGATGAATTGGATCAATATGATAATTCCTTCAAATAATCACAAGAATTCGTGAATAACAACAAGGATATCTGACCAAGAAATATCTCAATTCAACCCTAGATATGACACACTAGAGAAGAAAAAGAAATCACAACAAAATGAAATTGATATAACTCACAATTTCAAGATGTTGCACTCGCCACAATTTCAACTTCTTGGGATTGAAATTGATAAGAGAATTTGGAATTAGGAAAACCCTAAGCCCTCTCACGAAATGTGAAGTGTTTTTTCTGTAAAATAAGCCTCCCTGAAACCCTCTCTTAAGCAAGTATTTATACTTGCTAATTCTAGGGTTAAAAAGTGCTCAAAATTACAAGTTTGCCACTTTTAAGGTGGCAACCCTTTTAAAAGAAAATTTTCAAAGAAATAAAAGTGTCCTAAAAAACCAAAAAACAACTAAAAAAAGTTCTTTAAAAAAAGAAATAATAAAATAAATGGTCTTCAAAGATGCCCGGGCTTCTATAGGATCCATCGGCTCAACTCATTGCCGGTTAAGTCGGTCCATAGATAACCCAAAATCTGAAATCTAAGTGAGTTTGTCCCATTGCCCTATAAAGCATGATAAGTATTCCTGTTGGAATACACAATTCAAAGAATAAAAAATAAAAGAGGGGTTTGATAATAATTTATTCTGAAAGGGTTTATTGCTTGAAATTGGGGCCCCCATTGCCAAGATTTGAAAAACCTTCAAAATTTTTTTCCCAATGATA
>JBBMOL010001938.1:0-30570 GCA_037954665.1 Laguncularia racemosa
ATACGGGTGAAGGGGGCGTGAAATTTAAAAAGGGCACGGCCGTGAAAGAATCTCAAAGTTCCCAAAAAATCATACACGGCATATACAGGGCAAAAGGCAACGGCCGTGTATGGATTCGTGCAACTACCACTATCGATGATGAGTACACAAAAAATTACCTCTGATTCTACAAGAGGTATGAAATATGTTCTCCCTCTGAATATCACTGGTACCAGGAGATGTGGATAAAATCCGGCGTAACACATTAAGGGGTAGATATTTCCCTCCTGTATGCTCCTCAGCGCATTTGCATTCTGATCATCATAATATTCCTGCAGTGTTGTTGGTAGATCTGTAGGCTCAATTTGATCATGGTCATCCCAGTATCCTCTCCAATGTCTTCCATAACAGTCATCACCCTCTTATTTTGACACTATGCAGCCATATGCCCAAATCCCATGCATTTAAAACATTTTATCTGGCGCGCTTTCCCACTAGTAGATCCGGGAATAGTTTGCCTCGTTTCTAGGGCTATGACCTCTTTACCCTTCCCAGTGGGTAAGTTTTCTCTTATAATGGTTGGGGTAGTAGTGTCCACTGCCTTGACTCTCTCACCTACCGCCTTTATTCCCCCTAATCAAACTCTCGGCTGAGATGGGTCTATTAATAGTGTTGGGCCTACTGCTTGGAGCCCTAAAGAAGTTGGACCTCCACTGTCTCTCTACTTTTAAGGCCAACTGAATAGCCTCATCAAGTGTGGTATAGCGCTGCAGCTCAACAATACACGCTATCTCATATTTTAGACCTGAGACAAATCGTGCTATAGTTTGTTCTGGAGGCTCAACAGACCTACAAACCCAATCATAAGGGTCTCAAATTCCTGCACATAATCATCCACTGTTTTGCCCCCCTGCCTTAAGGTTTGCAGTCGCATAAACAGCTCCTGTTTGTAGTGTTCAGGAATGAACCTTTTCCTCAGTAACCACTTCATGTCCCTCCAGGTCTGAACCTCAGCCTCTCCATCTCGACGCCTATTGATGATCAGATTCTTCCACCAAAGTGCAGCATACCCTACAAATTCAATAGCAGCCAATCTGACCCTAGTACTGTCGTCGATCTCATAACATTCGAAGAGACCTTCGACCTTATCCTCCCAGTCTAAGTATTCATTTGCTGATCCCTTACCATCATAGGATGGCATATGTAGTTTCACATACTCCAAACCCCGAGGTGGCCTGAAATCCCTATTCTGATTTAGGTTTACCCTAAAATTGTCATCCCTTTCTTCCCTGTTTGGAAGATGCTCCTCACCCATCCTTCTATTTAAATTCCCTTCTCCCACTACTCTGTTTCGATGAGGGTTTTGTGGAGCTACTCGATGTGGTGCTGGTTGGTTTACCACTGGTGGTTGTGGCAAAGTCATCCTATCAACTCTAGTTGCCAATGTAGCAACTATAGTAGTAAGCTCCTGAAGTTGTTCCTCCAAAGTCTCCTGCCTGCCACATTACGACCATGACCTCCACAACCTGGCTATTGGCTTCTTCACCCAATCCCCCATTCACACTGTCATTAGACATATTTGTAGATTCTAGTATGTTGTTCCTCAAAACAATTTGATTCAAGGGTACACACTTCCATTACTATGCTTCCCTAAACTCCACACAATACAACTATAAAAGATAAAACAAACAAACCCACTTAATGTTACAATTATATTATGCAACTCACGTGTAATACTCTTCTCCACAACATGCCACAATTACACGGTGCAACAAATTTAATTTCCACAAGTCACTCCACGGCAACACACAAGCAACAACAACAATAATGATGTGTTACTTCCACGGCAACACAAGATGGATATTAAGTACAAGTAGACTTCAAGTTCCACGGCAAATAATGAAAACAAAAGACTAATAAGTGACTTTCCCAAAAATGAATTCCGAATCCCACAATAGGCAGCAACTTGCAATTTGAAATTCAAACAACTTCACTTATTGCAAGCCTTCTTCAATTGGTAACAATGAATTCAAATTCAAATAGCAATCATTAACTCCCACAACTTAATTGCATATGTTTCGAATTCAAATAATTCCTTACTAATCAAAACCAATGCAATCTGCAAATTGTACTCCACCAATTCAGAATTACACAATGGAAAAAAAAACAACAAACTACACAACCTCCTCACGCCACAAGCTAGTCACGGCAAGAATTAGTAAGTTTTGCAAGTTCAAAAAATTGCTAAAGTAAACTTCACTTTCTACTTCTGCTCTTCCACGTAAATTAGTGACCACAAAATGATGCAATAACCTTCCCAAACCAACTCCAACAATCAGCAAATCAAATTCCAATCCAAGGTAATTTCGCAATCTCAAAACAACAACAACAACACAATTTACGGTTTTTCACTTGATCAACCCTAATTGATGATCAATTCCACGAAATCAAATACAACCAATCCCTTCTCTCAACAAGAGCTCTGATACCAAAAAGATGATGTGCCTAATTCCACTAAGAAGCACAATCAAAAGACTTAAGAAAAACAATTCTCAAGTCAAGGCAAAAACCGAATCCACAAGGCTAAATCACGTGCATCCTAATGAAGATATGATGAAATCCAAATGTCCAATGATATAATTATAATACCACAATGATAATATCTTCTAACAACACTCTAATCTCATATAATCCACGCAAATAATTCACAAATTCAAAAGAAAACCTCAATTATAAGAATTCCTTTCCAATAGAGAAGAACACGTTTTCAAGTGGATTCTTCAATGATGATCCGAATCCAATTGCTAAGTACTTCAAATAAACACAATATTCGTGAACAATAAGATGTATTTCTGACCAAGAACTATCTCAATTCAACCCTAGATATGACACACTAGAGAAGAAAAGAAATCACAACAAAATGAAATTGATATAACTCATAATTTCAAGATGTTGCACTCGCCACAATTTCAACTCTTGGGGTTGAAATTGATAAGAGTTTAGATGACAATTAGGAACCCTAATTCTCACGTGAAAGTTAGTGTTGATCTCCAAAAATATGGCTTCCTCAAACCCTCTCTTAAGCAAGTATTTATATTTGCTACTCCTAGGGTTAAAAAGTGCTCAAAATTACAAGTTTGCCACTTTTAAGGTGGCTAACCCTAAATGAAACTTACAAGGAAATAAAAGTGTCCCATAACCAAAATAGTTCAATAAACATTTACAAGATACAAAATAACATAAGTCTTCATGATCCAATGCCTCAGAATAGAGAACAATTGCAGCGGGTCTTTGATTGTTATCCTGAAAAATGTCCTGTGTTCAATTGAAGTTGTAGGTTGGCATCCCATGGAGAAATATAATTGTACCTGCAAGATTATTCTCAAATTTTATTAGAAATAAAGACATAAGGTAAAATATGAGCAATTTGGTTAATCATCCAAATTGGGTTCTGAAGAAGTTGACAGTGTCAGAAATTTTCCCATCATGATGGATTTTACTTTTGTAGTAAATTTGTGATAAAAAATCCATCTAAAAAAAATTAATTTCATTGCAAAAAGTTAAAAAATTGCAACAAAAATAGATTCATAAATACAAATTCCATCACAAATAAGAGAAATTTCTATCCCTATATTTCATTAAATTACAATTGAACTATTCAAATAAGAAATTTAACAACTCGATTAGAGTGCCTTACACCATAATAATTAAACATTAAATGCTTTATTGATTATCTCTTGTTGGCATGATTATACCTCTTGCAATAGTGACTTTTCTAAGCACACATAAATTTAAAGTTTTGTGTAATTCATAATCGCAACACTAACTTATTTTTTTATAATTAAAGCTACATTTTCTTATATATAAGTAATAATGTATAACAACATATCTAACTTAAGTAAATTATATATGGTAAAGAAGTAATAGTTAATATTATTATTTCAAAATATTATTTATTATATTATATTAAATTTATATATGATAGAAGCATAATATATATGCTTGTTTACTTTATATTTTATTAATATATTATTTGATATAAATATATTAATTAATATGTAATATTTATATATAAGATAATAAATTATAACCATAATATGCATTGTATTATATTAATTATTTACATATATATATATATTAATTACTTTTAGAGATAGAATCGATCCATATTTGAAAGTCAAAGATTATTTAGAAAATAAATTTAAAGACAGATATTTTCTGTTGCAAAATTGTCGTCTCTAAAGTAGAATTTTCTTATAGTGTGACAATCTTTTGAAAGAAACTTAGACCCATTGTCCATAGGAATGTTTTTTGGTGTGATATTGAAGTGATTTTAGGCTTATGTGATGAAACTTTGAAGAGTAGTGATACAAATATGTCTAGGTACATCTAGAATAGTCATGAGCAATGGTGAAAAAAAAATGGGCACTTGTTTATAGAAGCAACATGATAAAGCTCCCACAAATTAATGTGATACAATTGAAAGGCAAACCTTGATACTTTTCTTACTTTTAGAAAAAGGAAGTTAGCTTATTTTTGTAATCTGGCAAGTATTATAAAGAAAGTCATTCATATCAAAGTTGTTTACAACAATCTAAATGCGCTAATTTTGAAATTGATGTATGTAGAAGCCAAGCATGAAATAGGTTTAAAGTAAGTGTGAACGAAACAAATGTATGATGAATGGAATTATATTTGAATGGTTTAACTACTATATTACCATAGAGCCTAAATTGTAGTCTGCCTTTTCCTTAATTATGCTTACATTAAGCCTAACTTATTTAACATAAGCCTCTCAATCAAATTAAGAAAAAAGTTCTACCTTTTTAAAATGGAATCACCACTTGATATGAGTTTAGAAAAAAAAAAAAAAAAGAGTGAAAATAGGGTTTACGAGTAGAGAAACCCTAATTTCAACCACTAATGTACAATTTCTTTTTCTTTTTTCTTTTTTTTTTAATTTAGAAAAATGGAAATTAGAAATTTTGTGAGTGTAGAGGCTATCTTTTTAAAACCAAATGGTTTCTAGAAGAAATTTCCCAATAATAAAAGAAAAGGCCTTTAAGATTCCCCTTTTCCTTTTTCTAAAATTCTTTCAAAAAAAGCTTCTTTAATATATAAAGGTTTTTTCATTTTATAGGCTGCCCAAAGGCCTATATACTTGTAAGCTTAGATCAAGCCCACGTAGTTCTTTTTTTTTTAAAATAAAAATAAAAATTTAGTTTGTTTATTCATTTTATTTTTAAGTAACATTGACTTTACATATTTAACCATTTTACCTTTTTTTTTTTGTAAAAAGAATTCTAAAACCCTAAAGTCTTCTTTTGAAAGCTTTAAGGAAATCTAGTTTTATTTTTCAGGAAATAGCTGACTGAAGATTTTTATTTAAGGGGAAAAAAAGCTTTCCTAAGAGTTAATAAAATAGTTTTCTTAAAGAGAAATATTTGAAAGAAACCTTTTATTGAAAAATTCTCTTTTAAAAGGAAAACATAAAAGAATAAAGAAACAGCATGGATGTGCAAAATATTTTATTAATTTTGGATTTCTATTTTTTTATAATTTTTTTTCATATTGCAAACATCATCAAAAAGACAATATTGATATCTAAAAATTACCTAGAGGTCAATTTTATGATAAAACACATCAAATTGAATCTAAAGCAAGCTATAACCATAAAAAAAAAAACATTTCTTTTTTTATATTTTTTTGAAAATTTTCTCATTTTTAATGAATTTTTGGATTCTTTTTTCTTTTTTCTTTTTCTTTCTTTCTTTTTTTTTTTGGTTTTCATACATCAAAAACCAATAATATGCAATATTCATCATACAAAATTAATCCCATCGATAGTATAATCCTAATACACCTTGATACACATAATAAAGCCATTAAAAAACATCAAACATGCATTCTATAACTTCTTTTTTTTTTTTTTTGTTAAAAGTGTTATATTTATATATATATATATATATTTATCTTTTATCAAAAACATAAAATTGCAAAAGAAAATTATGCAAAAATAAAAACTACTAAAGAAAAGCACACAATTTCCAAAAAAAATATGTATATTTTTTAATTATTAATTTTATAGAAAAAAAATAGAGAAATAAAAAGAAGGGCTTACCTTGCATTGGATCGGTCTAAAGGTGGTTTAATGGCTTCTAGCATTGGTTCATAGTAGTTTAGGGGTCAAATCGACTCTTAACATCACGGGCAAGCAAATTCCCAAATAAATTTCAAGGTTGGAAACTTGTACCCTAGTCAATTTTGCTTAAATCCATTCTTCAAGCTTGTAAAAACTAACTTTGATTTTTGATCAAATTGGAACAATCTGCGAATCATTTAATGAAATTGATGTTTGCACTTGGTTCTACTAATGGTAGGGGAACAGTTCTACAGTTTCGGTTTGCTTCAATTTGCTCTCAAGTGAGAGGATTGAAGAAAGAGAATGGTGAGTCATAGGTAGTATTCTTAGAGAGAGAAAGTGGATGATTCTTCACTTTGAGAGCTTTTTATTTTATATTGTGTGTTAGAATGAGTTTTTAGGGATCTCTATTTAGACTAACAAGTGATGAGTGTTGTCTAAAAAACCTTAGATTTGAAGAAATATCGAATCTTTGATATTAATGGGGTTTTCAATTTTTTTTCTTATTTTGGTCAAATGTGATCACGAATTTGGAAACTTTAAAAATTAAAGTGAAAATGTGTTTTAGAGGCTTTACTTGACTAAATTTATATCTTTAGTTCATGATTTGCAAGTCAATTTAGCCTCTAATTGTCAATTAAAATTAGATGTTATTTTTTCCAATTTTCTATTTATTTTTAGTGCACTTTCTTTTATTATTAAATTTGAATTTGGAGTGCAATGGATGGCATCGTAAGTGTATATTTAATTTCCACTTTTTTTTTTTTGAATTTAGCTATAAAAGGAGAGAAATCAAGTAAAAAATAATGGGGGTCACGTTGGTTTTTAGTTTCCTAATTTGTTTTATTGGAAGGTTAAGAGGAAGAAGATGTGTGGTCATATGCTTGCATGAGTGCGTTTGAAATTGAAAGGGCACATTATGTGTGCCTCGAAGGGATTAATCCCCGGACCTCTAGCTCCTCTCTCACATGGACTGATGGCCTTAAAAATTGTTCCAAGTCTCATGGGTCCTAGAAAAAAAATAGACTTTTTTCCTTACACAATTATTGAGTCTAACATGCACATGTAAATTTTTTTTTCAAAAATAGATCAGTTTGATAGATTTATGAGCTCGGTTTTGTCTAGTGCTCGACTTAACTCGAAACTTTAATGACTTATAAAATGAGCAATTCTAGTTTGATTATAGTATGGTTTGAAGTTACAATTGACTATTTTTTCATGACTTTACAAATGAGTAAGCCAAACTTATCTTGGAAAGATCATGCTTGCTAAAAAAAACTCTAAATCTATCAAATTGCATATGCATACTTTAACATAAAAAATTTGCTTTCAACCATGAAAAAGTTATTTGCACCCCAAATTGAGCCAAATTGATTGCCGCAAGATTATTTTTTATTTTTCATATTTTCGTTTTTTTATTTTCCAATTTTCTATTTTTACTATATTTTTTCCATTTTTGTCCTTTCTTTTTTCATTTTCATTTTTTAAAATATTTTGGGCATTTTTCCTAAAAGTAAGGTTTTTCCTAAATTTAGCTAAAACGGAAAAAAGATCTAAGGGGCAAAAATGAGGTGCCTACAATTACATTCACTTGAGCTTTAATGCCTTTGATGTCATCATATTGTAGAACATACAATCTTTGAGAGATTGTTGCAAGAATTAATTTTCTAGTTACAACAAGAAAAATCTAGTTAAGCAATGCATTAGTCAACAATCTAATTGAGCCAATTAATTTTCTAATTGTTGATTAGATAACAATCTACTTACTAAAAGAAGATTTTGTTTAAAATCTGATACAAGAAATACATTAGTCAATGTTAAGCGAGGATTAATAAAGATTGATCTTATCATAGTTACCTTTATAACACTGCCATTACAAAGATCGGTGAAAATGGATGTTGAAAGAGGATTTTTTCAAGAAGTAAAGATTCAAAAGGTGTCATGTGGTTAGTGGCACTTGAATCAATAATCCAAGATATCATGTTGTTATTCAAAACACTCAAATAATTAGTGGAATTAGAAGTATCTGCAAAATGCACAACCATAGTCGCATTACCTCTATCTATGGATAGCCCTCCTTCCATCATTCTCATAACCTCTTGACATATTGTTTGTATCACTTGCAAATCAAACACTCCATGAGATGAGGAAGAAGTATCAATAGCTTCACCAACCTGATCAAAAGGTGCACTAAAACTTGTTTTCAAGTCAATAGTACAATTATCTACAATCATGCCATTTCCTTTCTTGTTCATCTTCTATTATACACTTTGAGTAATCAATGATTTCAAAACATGTCTCCATTGTATGCCTACCAACATTACAATTCTTACAGTGTGATTTGTTTCTCTTTAACTTCATTTGATCACTTACAACATATTTGCTTATTGCCTTACTAGCAAAAAAAGTTGCAAGATCCTTCATTTGACATAGATGCAGTAACTTGCATTTGTTGTTCTACTTGCAATACCAAATTTAATCCTCTATTTACTAAAGGTAGAGGATTTGATGAAATAATTTGATTTCTTACTACTTCATAAATGACAAATAAACCCATAAAAAATTACATTAAAGTGTTCTATGACTCATACTTCAATAATCTTTCTTTAAAAGCACATGTACAATATTTAAGTCTCTCACAATTACACCAAGGATATGTATTTAAAGTTTGAAGTTCATCCCAATATTGTTTCAACCTATTATAATAGATTAAAATTGACTAATTACCTTACCTAAGATTCAAAATTTCATGTTCACTATAGGAATTTCTATTTTTAGCGACATTTGAATATTTTTCAAACGTCGCTAATTTTAATATACTTTAGTCATGTTTATTAAACGTTGAAAAAAATATATCATTAGCGACGTTTATAACTAAAGTAAAATATATAAACTATAATTTAATAACTTTTTTCCATAATTTTTTATTTCAATGAAAAAAATAATTTTGTTCTTTTTTTTGTAATAAACCATTTTTCTATTTGATGGGGCTTTTTTAAAATAAAAGAAAATTGTTTTTATTAAAAAAAAAAGGAAAATGCTTTGGCGGGCCGGCTGGGTGGGAAAAAGGGAGCGAAATAGTGAAGAGTTGAACCAGTCTTACGACTAAAACAGCTTCTAGCAAGCTCATTCCATCCATTGAAGCATTCGGAAATCCCTTTCCCTTAGGTCGCTTGGATGAAAGAAAGTAGCAACGCGCTAATTTGAAGAACGAAAGGACTGCAAGCCAACACTATCTCTTGAGGGGACTTAATTCTATTAGGGGGGAAAAAATCAGGTTAAATGGATTTAAGGGGTTCCCAATTTAAGTAAATTGGGAGAAGTCTCTACAATTTGGGTTTTAAAGAAAGGATTTACACCCCCGGGAAAGGGAATTTACTTGGGCGTGTAATTGAATTTCACGGCCGTGTACTTGGTTTTGAATAAAGGAAGATACAGGGTTTGAAGTACAGGGCCCGTTATTCCCTGGGGGGAAGCACGGTTTGAGGCACGCCTGGTGAAACCCTTTTACACATGGAAAAAGAAGGCGGAAATGTGGCTTTCAAAAAGAGAGACACGGTTTAGGGCCCCCCCCCCCGGGGTGGAACCCCCCCCTAAAACCCCCCCCCTTGGGGGAAACCGTGGGGGAAGTTTGGGTGCCAAGGAGAAAAAATTGGGTAAAATTTTTGAAGGGGAAAGGGCACGGTTAAAATTAGCCGTGGGTAAAACCGGGGTACACACTGGAAAGGAAAAAGATTTTAAATTATGAAAGAGGAAGGAAAGGGTTGGGAACCCAGGCCGTGGGGGTGGGGCGTCCCAGGCAACAAAATTTTTACTTTTTAAAATCTATTTGGAAAAAGGGAAAAGTATTTTGTATCTTGTAGAAAAAGTTTCACATGCCATCCCTTAACAATATAAATGGGAACCAAACCCTAATTTTTAGGGCAAACTTTTGGGTTTTTTAAAGGAATTTTTGGATCATCTTGGAGGAGGGGGAAAACCGGGTTCTCTTGTTTTACTTTTTATTTTCGTTTTTTAAATGAACAGGGTTTAGCTAAGCTACTTTTCTGGGGAAAAGGGTCATAGATTTTTTAAATTTTCCCCAAAGAATTGGAGGTCTAATTTTTTTAAAAATTTTTTCAAATTTTTTTTTTGGATTTTTTATAAAATTTTTTAACTTTTTTCTTATTATCTTTGTTGTTTGGGTATGAATAGAGCTCTTCTACTCAATTAGCAAGTTAATATATTGTCAACTAGCAGTCAAATCGTAATTGTTTGATTGTTTAGTTTTAGTGAAAACAATAACATGTTTGGTTATAAAATAGATGATCGAATTCATGTTATGGAGGTGTGTGATCATGTTTAAATAGGTTATCTTATAATTACTGGCATGAATTGGTGGTCTCTCTAGTTTTTAATGCTTTGGTAGATTAAATTAAGCGCTTGTCTGGGTTGTCTAATCGATAAGGAAATAATCAAAGAGCTTCTCTTGGTTATCGGGGAAAAGTAGAGAATAGGTTGTTAGAGCTTGTTAATAACCATAACCAGTTTATCTAGGAATAAAAATAGAAAACATTTCATCGATGAATAAATTCCGAATTAAAACTATCTTATTCCTTTGGCTAGGCTTTTATCAATATACGATTCTATTATCTTGTTTTCGACTTTATTGATTCATAAACAAACCCCCCTTTTTTCTTTTCATCTTTATGCCCTTTGAATAGAAATATCTTTAACCAACCCCTGTGGATTCGCCCCTACTCACCATATATGCAAATCATATAATTGTCTAGGAGTAGGTTTTTTTTTTGGTTGGATTCGAACCCATAAATTTTGGCCCGTTCCCGGGATTGGTGTCAAATTTATTTCTATTCTTGTATGACTCGTTCTTCTCAGACAGTGAACTAACTTATAATCCGGAGATTGAGAAGACTCTAAAGAGGCTGCGACAAAAAGCTAGATCATCCAACTAGACTGAACTTAGCATCGGATTTGTCGTTTTATCCCTTGATTCAGAAAAAGAAGACGATATGGCAAATCCCGAGAGAACCCTTAAGGGAGTTGGCTGCCGGATGTGAATCAAAAACCCACTTTGTATTCACTACCCCGAACTAGCTTGAATTCGAGTTGAATCTGGGTTAATACATCTGCTACCTCCCCTTTCTGGTCTTGAGAATGAAGTCCCATAACATTTGAAAGAGTTTCATATAGTGTGTTTAGTATGAGGCCGCAAGGAATAACCGACGATCAAATCAAGCAAAGGCTTTTTCCATTTTCTTTAAGTACTAAAGCTAAAGTTTGGGTTTTGTTTTATTTGCCTCCAGGTTCTATAACACATGGACTGATATGGTGAACTCTTCTTGGAAAAATTCTTCCCCGCTTCCGAGCCGTTTGGTATAAGAAGAGAAATTGTGGTATAAATAGAGGGACACCGAGATCTTCATGATTTTTGTGGAGGGTTCAAGCAATTGTGCAAGTGCCACAACATGGATATCTGAACAACTTCTCATCAATATTTACGAAGGCTTATTCGATGGAAAGGAAAGATGATGGAATGCTGCAAGTGGAAAGGGCCATAGTAAACAAAACCCCTGGTCAAGCTAGGGAATTGATCTCCATTATGGCTGCCAATTCGCACAATTTGGGTTAGGCTGATACATCTTCAAGGAAGGTAAATGAGGTAAGTGTTCTAACCTTGAACATCAAATTTTCTAACTAACCTCCCTTTTTGCAGCAGCTTTCTCTTGAAATAAACCCAGCAAAGGGGAAAGCTTGTGGAATTTGTGCTGCTCCTAAACATCCGACCTGACATGTGCCACATTGCAAGATGACAACCATGAACACGCCAATGCTGTAGGCGGATTTCCAGGACAAGCAGAGGAAGTATGATCCCTATTCAAATACTTACAATCCGGGTGGAGGGATCATCCTAACTTCAGATATGGCAATAAACACAAAATTCCCCATTCCAACCTAAGCCATCAAAACCCAATACACGGCTCCTTCCACTTCAGGTAGTCCTTAGGAAATTGTTTAAAACACTTCCGTTTAAAACAAAACAATTTAGGATGAGACAAAGCAGAGCATCCCCAACTTGGAAAATCAGGTAATAACTTCTTTTTCTATAAAATAGGTTGGAAACTCAATAAGTTTCCTTCTCAAAACCCTCACAAATCCAAAGAAAAAGGGTAATGCAATTACCTTAGAAGTGGAAAAAAATTGCAGGGATCAAATGGAAAAGGGGGACCCAAAAAATCCTGAGGAAAGACAGAAAGAAACTGCAACTCCCCGCAGCAGAACAAAGTAAAGGACCCCTCATTTAAACCCCCAAAAGGTCTGACAACAGCACCTCCTTTCCCCTTAGACTACAAAATCCAAGAATGAAGCTGAAGAAAAGGATTCTTGATATTTTTAAAGTTGAGGTAAAATTCCTTTGCTGGATGCAATTAAAAAGTACCTCGTTATGTAAATTTTTAAAGAATTGTGCCCAACAAAAAAAAGCTAAAAGGTAATGAAAAGATTATGAGGTGAGAATGTTTCACATTCTTCGAAGAAGCTTCCCCTAAAGTAAAGATCCAGGGTTTTTCTATTCCTTGCAAAATAGGTAATCTTGGAATTACTAAAGCTATGTGTGATTTAGGAGCTTCAATCAATGTTATTGCCTCTGTCTGTTTATCAATGTTTAAATGTTGGCCCCCTGAAGGAAACAGGTGTTTATTGTTCAACTTGCTGATAGGTCCCAATGTTTATCCTGAGGGAGTTCTAGAAGATGTTTTAGTACAAGTTAATGGTTTGGTTTTCCCCCAGATTTTTACGTGCATTGACATGGAGAATGATGATTCTCGTAATTCATCGATGATATTATTAGGGAGACCATTTCTTAAGACATCTAGAACAAAAATCGATGTACATGATGGTAACTCCACTATGGAATTCGATGGTGAAGTGATTAAATTTAACATTTATGATGCCATGAAATATCCTAGTGATATCTCTCTGTTTTTGTTGTGGATTGTTATTGACCCATTAACACAAGCTACATTTTGATTTTGATAGACGCGATGAGTTGAAAGTTGTACTTAATAGGAGTCTTACTAATTCATGCATTGAAAACTCTTAAGGAAAAGCTTTGTAATATCCTCTGATTTACAGGACAAGATTTGGAGTTTGGAATCATTAAAACCTTATCAGGTATGATGTGTCCCTACATTCATTTACCTCCCTTCTAACACAAAACTTCTTCCTTCTATTGTGCAGGCACCAAAGCTAGAATTAAAACCCCTACCCGAACATCTAAAGTATATTTTCTTAGGAGAAAAGGAGACTCTTGCTAGTGATAGTCTCCAACAAGCTAAGTACTTTAGAAGAAGAAAAGTTGATTCGGGTGTTGAGAGAGTACAAAGAAGCCATTGGATGGTCCATAGCTGATATCAAAGGACCTAAGCCCCTCCACCTTCATGCACAAGATTTTGATGGAAGATAATTGCAAACCTTTCAAGGGAAGTTCACGATCGTTTGAATCCACCTATGATGGAAGTAGTTAAGAAAGAGATCTTGAAACTTCTTGATGCAGGTATGATCTATCCAATTTCCGACAGCAAGTGGGTAAGCCAATCCAAGTTGTTCCAAAGAAAAACGGGCTTTAATCTGATTGAAAACTCTGATGGTGAGTTAATTATCCTACTCGGGTTCAGAATGGATGGAGGGTTTGTGTTGATTACAGGAAGTTAAATGCAGTCAACTCGAGAAGGACCACTTCCCTCTTCCTTTCTCTGATCAGATGCTTGACGTTTGGCTGGCCATTCTCACTATGTTGTCTTGATGGTTATTCAGGTTTTCATCATAATTCCAGTGGCACCGGAGATCAAGAGAAGACTACTTTTACTTGTCCATTCGGTACTTTTGCATATCGAAGGATGCCTTTTGGGCTCTGCAATGCTCCAGCCACATTCCAAAGATGTATGGTTAGTATATTTTCAGATTATGTGGAGAATATTATAGAGGTTTTCATGGATGACTTCACCGTCTTATGGTAATTCTTTTGATTCATGTTTGACTAACCTTACAAAAGTGCTTCAAAGATGTATAGATAAGAATTTAGTGTTGAATTATGAAAAATGTCACTTTATGGTTGAACAGAGTCTCATTCTAGGCCATATTGTATCTTCTAAGGGGCTTTGAAGTCGATAAAGCTAAGGTAGAATTGATTAAATCTTTACCTTACCCTGTGAGTGTACGGGAAAATTCGGTCTTTTCTTGGAGTGCAGGATTCTATCGACGCTTCATCAAGGATTTCTCCAAGATTACTCAACCCCTATGTCGATTGCTACAAAAAGAAGTGACATTTGAGTTCGGTGAGGCCTGCACAAGAACGCTTTTTGACACATTGACAGATAAGTTAACTTCTGTTTTCCAATCATCCGACCACCCGACTGGACCCTTCCCTTTGAAATCATGTTGATGCGAGCAAAATTTTGCAGTTGGAGCAATTCTTGGCCAAAAAGTTTGGGAGAGCTTCTCATGTCATTTATTATGCTTCCAGAACATTGGATAATGCTCAATGCAACTATTCCACAACGGAAAAAGAACTCTTGGCTGTTGTTTTTGCATTAGAAAAATTCAGATCATATATTACTTGGTACTAAGGTAATTGTTTACTCTGATCATGCAGCCTCTCAAATACCTGCTCGCGAAGAAGGAGGCGAAACCAAGACTTATTCGATGGATACTCTTATTACAAGAGTTTGATCTGGAGATACGTGATAGGAAAGGCTCGGAAAAACTTAGTTGCTCGACCACCTCAGTAGAATTCCTATCAGTGAAGGGTCCACACAAATACAAGACGATTTTTCCAGATGAGTATCTCTTTTCTATTCAAAAGACAATTCCGTGGTATGCTGATATTGTCAATTATTTGGTTACTAAGACATTACCAAGTGATTTGTCTAGGCTCAAAAAGATAAAATTAAAAGTGATGCTAAGTATTATGTATGGGATGATCCATATTTGTGGAAACATTGTGCTGATCAAATCATTAGACGGTGTATTTCTCAAGACGATATTCCTTCTGTCTTGCAATTTTGTCACTCATATGCATGTGGTGGACATTTTGGCCCTTAAGAGGACAGCCTCAAAAGGTATTAGGATGTGGTTTTTTTGGCCTACATTGTTTCGAGACTCTTTTATGTTTTGTAAGGCTTGTTGAACGATGTCAAAAGATTGGCAACTTTAGGACGTAGAGACCAAATCCAAAATTACTCCTATTCTTCTTGCGAAATATTTGATATATGGGGTATTGACTTTATGGGTCCCTTTTCCTCCTTCTTTCGGAATGTTTACATCCTTCTTGCTGTGGATTATGTTTCAAAATGGGTGGAAGCCAAAGCGACCCGAACTAATGATGCTAAAGTTGTTGTGGATTTTGTTAAATCTCAAAATTTTTTCTAGGTTCGGAACACCAAAGGCTTTATCAGTGATCGTGGCACACACTTTTTTAATAGAATAGTGGAAACTCTACTAAAAAAAAGGGTCACTCATCCACTTCCAGCATACCACCCCAAACCAATGGATTGGCAAAGTCCAAATCGAGAAATCAAGTCTTTTTGGAAAAAACCTTTTAATCCAAGCAAAAAAGGATTGGGGCACAAGACTTGAGGGTGCATTATGGGGCCCACCGGAAGCTTTTCAAAACCCTATAGGAGTCTCCTTACCTTTTTAAAATTTGGCAAACCATGTCATCTCCCTTGGGCGGGGAAAAAAGGGCTTTGGGCTGTAAAACAATGTAAAATGCGAATGGATAGGGGGTGAACAGTTTTTTTTGAATCTTTTCGCTAGAAGGAACAAATAATACATTTTCCAGAGCTTAAAGAACTCCAATCCCAGGGAATCCCAATATTTTCCTTTCTCTTATCCTCTAATTTTCCTTGAGTTGTTAATTCCCTTTTTTAAAATTTTGCTAATTAAAAAAACAGTGAGGACACTGTTCAAGCTAATTGGGGGAAGGAAAAAAATAAATAGAGAATAATTTATACTTTGAATTTTTGTCCTTAAGATTTTAAAGGGCCAAATTTTTTTAAAATTACAAAAATTAAAATTTGACAAATTTGTAAAAAGATCACAAAATGAAATTGACTTGTTCAAATTTTTACCCCCACCCACTGCTGTATTAGAATAATTTAAAATTAATAGTGAAATCTTTAAAGAAAAAATTTACCTTGTTTTAGCTTTAGTTGGGAATCTAAGAAAAAATCAGTCCCAAAAAGTAAAAATAAAAAATTTTATTTTCTAGGTTATATTATTTCTTATACCTTTGAAATTTTTGTAAACAAATAAATTTATAAAAAAAAAAAAAAAAGAATAGCTAATTATTTTCCAAATGTTTCAAAATTATTAAGGTATTCAAACTTAATGTAAGTAGGAAGAGCCCGGGGGGGTATCTCAAAACCCCGGTCACTTGATGAGACCGGGATTTGCCGACTCAATAAACTCACTTAACATAACGAAAAAAAAAATTTCATGAAAAAAGGGGGGAAAAAACCCCGTCAAAATAATGCTTAAAATCAAAAGAACATGAATGAAAACATTCATTGAATAAAACAAATTTTTAAAAAGAAGTTTTTAGAAAGATTAACCCTTTTTCTTTTACTTTTTTGCAAGGATTATATTTTGCAATTCCATGAATTTAATTGGGTTTTTTTTTTTTTTAGTGGGTTAAATATTTACTTTTGGGAATAAAAATTTTTTTGCTAAACATAGATTAAATTTGTTTTGTTTTTTGATTACATTAATTTTGCCATGTAATTTGATCCAGGAAACCATTGGTTGAAGTAGTAACATTAAAATTTCAACATGAATTTCAAATGAATAATCTTGGGAAAATGAAAAAAGTTTGTATAAATTATGACAAATTTTTAAAATTGAATTGATCAATTGCTTGAGGGAAAGCAAGGTTTAATGTGGGGGAATTTGTAGAGCCATTTTATACTAATCTTTATAGATAAATTGTTTTAATTATTTTTGATTTTATAGAAACATAAGGAAGGTACTTAATTTTAAAAGTTGTTTCAAGGAGAAGAACTTGTAGATCATGCACAGAGGAAGGCACGGTTGAAAATCTAGTTGTGGGTGGAACCGTGCTACACACTGGACACGGAAGATGATACATGAATTATGCAAAGAGGAAGGCACGACTTGACCCACGGCCGTGTGGTAAGGCGTGCCAGGTAGACGAAGATTCACTTCTCGAAATCTACTTGGAAAAGGAAAGATATTTTCGTATCTTGCTAGCAAAAGATCACATGCCATCCCTCTAACAATATAAATAGAACCAACCCTAGAGGGTGAGGGCAACTTTGAATCTTTTAATCTGAAATCTTTGGATCTCTTGGAGGCAGAGCAGGCAACCGGGTTAATCATGTCTCTACTTTTTATTTTCGTTTTGTTGATGAACATGAGTAGCTAAGCTACTTTTCTAGCCAAAGGGTCATAGATTGTTTAATTCTCCACGAATTGTGAGGTCTAATTGACTTGTATTTATTCTATTCGATTGTTTTCGGATATTCATATATCTTCTGATCATTTTGTCATTATTATCTTTGTTGATTGGTATGAATAGAGCTCTTCTACTCAATTAGCAAGTTAATATATTGTCAACTAGCACGTCAAATCGGTAATTGTTTGATTGTTCTAGTCTCAGTGACATAATAACATGTTTGATTATAAAATAGATGATCGAATTCATGTTATGGAGGTGTGTGATCATGTTTAAATAGGTTATCTTATAATCTACTGGCATGAATTGGTGGTCTCTCTAGTTTTTAATGCTGTTGGTAGATTAAATCCTAAGCGCTTGTCTGGGGTTGTCTAATCGATAAGAGAAATAATCAAAGAGCTTCTCTTGGTTATCGAGAAAGTACGGAGAGATAGGTTATTAGAGCTTATTAATAACCATAACCAGTTTATCTAGGAATAAGAATAGAAAACATTTGCATCGATGATCAATTCCTTGAATTAAACTATCTTGATTCCTTTAGCTGGGCTTTTATCAATATACGATTCTATTATCTTGCTTCGACTTTATTTTGATTCATTTAAAAAAAACCCCCCTCGTTTTCTTTTCATCTTTATGCCCTTTGAATAGAAATATCTTTAACCAATCCCTGTGGATTCGACCCTACTCACCACTATATGCAAATCATATAATTGTCTAAGGGTAGGTTTTATTTTTGTTAGATTCGACACCCATCAGGTTACAAGGATAAAAGGAGAAAGGCTAAATAGTACACCTCAAAATATCCCTCCTAAATTATTATAGAAAGGGTAAAAATGTAAAGGAAGAAAAGGGAAAATTTTGCACATTTACATGCAACTGTAGGAGTTAAGGACACATATGTTGCCTAGGCACTAACTCTGTTTTTAGAAAAAGAAGACAAGCTATACGAGGGTAGGTTAGGTTCCTCCTTCAAATGATAGGTAGGGCTTAAGGCGAGAATAGGTTAGAAAAAATTGTGGCAGGGATTCAAATAGGTCTAAAAACATCAAGGTAGGAAGGTCCAAGCTGTATAAACTGTAGGAATGTGATAGGAATCAAAATCCGATAAGACCTATAGTTAGGGCAAGAGCCAAAAGATTTCAAATCTTGGCGATGAGGGCCCATTTTGAGCAAATCTACCCGGAATTGTTTGTTTACTAACCTCTTTTTCTATTACTCATGTATTATATATTCCAACAGGCACACTTATCAGGCTTTACAGGTCTATGGACAAACTCACTAAGACTTAGCTTGTGGGTTATCCATGGACTGACCTGAACTGGCGATGAGTTGGGTAGACAAATCCCATTGAAGAACTAGCATGTTGAAGACTATTTTCACTTGTAATTTATTTATTTGAATCATTTATGTTGTAGTTTTTGGGACACTTTTATTTGGTTATAATAGGTGCTTTTAGGACCAGCTATCCTAAAGTGGCATAGTTGTAATTTTGTGAACTTTTTAACTCTAAAGGGAGCAAGTATAAATACTTGCTTAAGTAGGGTTTTGAGGAGTTTAGAAAATTTCAAAACATACACTTCATGTGTGAGGGTTAGGGTTTTCCTAAATCTAAATTGCTCTTATCAATTTCAATCCCAAAATTGAAAATGTGGTAAGTGTCTCCAAAGTGAATTGTAAGTAATATCAATTCTCTTTGTTGTAATTTTCCTTTTCATCACTAGTGAGTTATATCTAAGGTTGATTAGGAATTTTCTTGGTTAGATTTTGATTTCATTTGTAATCACTTTATCATGTTATAAGATTGATTGGTTTTGACATTAATTCTAACCAACAATTTTGCCACCTTTTGAACCGTGAATTGCTTTGTTGGGAAGGAGGATCACGGCTTGGTTCTTATTGTTTTTTTTTAGTAATCTCGTGGGATTTTTAGTATGTTAGTGATTTCAGTTGTGGAATTCATCATTGTGATTTTATTATCTTGAAATAAAGCATTCGGATTATCTTGCAACAATTAGGGTTCACGTAAATTTTGCTCCAATTTGAACCAGTTTGATCTTATCACTTAAGAGTTGTTTAATTGGTTCATTTTGCATGTGCTTAAACCCCCTTCTAGACAAATCATTCTTTTGGTATCAAAGCTAATCACAATTGGATATTCATCATTGATCACAACAACATTTGAAGAATTGGTTACAAGCATTGAGATTTACGCCATTTGATTAACTAGTTGATTGACATTGTCTAATTGTCTTTCAAACTTGGTTTGTGTGTGATTAGACTTTGGTTTTAAGCACATCATTCTTTTGGTTTCAGATCTTGTGGTTTAAGAGAAGGGATTTTGCAATTTGGAATTTAAAAATTAAGGGATTGTTGAGTAGCACATTGATCCGAAAATTGTTAGCGTGAGCTTGAATTTTTTTTTTTTTTTTTTTTTGTGTTGTTGAATTGTTATCTTGTTGATTAGTGGTTGAACACTTGGAGATTTGAACACTCTTGGATTCTTTGATTGTTGGTTGTGAATGTGTAGTGTATGGGAAGTAAACCGTGAAGGAGTAAGAGTGGTGCTCAATTGGTGAAGTGGATTTGCGTTGTGTGTATTTTTCATAAAATTGGAGGAGTAGCACTTGTGTTTTCAAATTTGAAATTTCAGAATTAAAATGTGAATTAAGAAGCCAATTTGAAATTTTAAAACACACATTAAGTCATTATTTAATTGTGTGTCATTTGAATTTGAAATAGCTTCTTACATTTGTGGAATCTTGCACTTATTGAACTCCTATTTTGAATTTGAAATTTGAGCTGTCTTTTGTTGTTGTAGTTACAGTTTGATACTTGTGTGGAAGTGGGGAAAGTGTATCGTGGCTTGAAGAAGAGTGTATGTAGTGTTGTGTTTTTGTAAACTTAGTGAAGGGTGTATATATTTGGCATTGGTTGTTGTATGTGTTGTAAAGATCATTGTTGCTAGTGGCATGAACATAGTGGACCGTGATTAATAGAGGAGTTGTGTGGCGGTGAATTGTGTATTGTGTATGTGTTTAATTGCTGCCTATTGTGTAGTTAAGTAGTGAGAAGCTAAGGGAAAAAAAAAAGGAAAGTGAGTAGTAGAATTTGAAATTCAAACAAGTCATTACAGTGTGAAAGTAATTGAACTAATTACTTAAAAACTTGTAGTTAAATTTTTTTCTATCTACTTAAAAGTAGTTGTTTTTATATTCATTTTTTTGGCTTTGGTTGTTTTTATTGAGCCTTTTTTGGAAGGGGTAAAAGGACAATTATTGTGTTTTTGGGGTTTTTTTTTTTTTTTAAAAACCACAATCATGTCTAGTAAAATGTTTCTTTTCTACTAAGGGTTTTGCACCAGACATTGGCTATTTTTACTACTAAGGTTTGATAAACCCAAAGGGGGGGGGAAAACATGTTCCTTAATGATGTATTTTCTTGAATTTTTAGGTGAAGAAAAATTTTCCCAAAAATTTATACCTAAAAAACTATTACAAATAGCCTTGAAAACGAAAAACACAAGTGAGGGGGAAAAATTTTCCATGATGTGCTATAATTTTTGGGGGTTTTTGGGATATGTTGTGTTCGATATGGTGTGTTTAATTTGTATGTATAAGGGGAAAATTGTACATATTTGTGCATAAATATGCTTTACTTTCGGGTTTTGGGGAAAGGGTTACATGTTGTTGTGTGTGTTTTGTTTTTCGTCATATGGGTGTATATGAAAATGTACCGCATGGGGATACAAATTTTTGTAAAAAAAATTTGTACGGGATTTTAAGGGGCATTTTTTTTATAGTTCTCCATAAACAAGGTCATCGTGGGTTTCACCCAAAAACCCAAATTGCTTAAGGTCATGGGGACAAAAAAAAAAACATTTTTTACAATGCCCATTTTCAGCACGGGTTTCCAGCAGGGAAACGTGTTTGGGGGGGGCCAGGGTTTTTTGGGGGAACTTTTTCTTGCTTTTGGCCTTTTTTTTAAAAACTCAGCATTGGTTCAGCACGGGCTTTTTTTTGGTTTTTTTGAACTGAAATTTAAATTTCTTCATTTTTTCGCCAAATTTCACCTCTTTCTTTTGTTCATTTTAAAACCTTAAACCTTTTTTTTTCTTTTCCTCCATTGAAATTTAAAATTTTAAAGTTTAATTCTCTAAATACCCTCTTTTTTAACCAAAAATTGGCTTTAGCAAAAGGGGTTTTGCTAAAAAGGGTTTTGCTGAAATGAAATTTTTAACTTTCTTCATTTCTCACCAAATTTTATCTCGTCTTTAAATTCATATAACCTTAAAACCTTTTTTTTTTTTTTCCACTGAAACCTTTAAATTAGAAATTTTAAATTTTTATAAATACCCCTTCTTTGACCAACACTGGCTTCTGAACTTATCATATGTATTTATAGTGTTTTATTTCGTTTTTTATATGTGTTTTTTGTATATTAAAGGTGTGGATTTTTGTACATGTGTATGTACGGTTGGGAAATGTTTTATGTATATGCATGGTTATACATGTGTTTGTGGTTTTGGGGGATACGTTGTATATGTATGTAAGTGTTCATGTTTTTTTTTATGTTTGTGTTTTTGATATTTATATATGTATTGATGGAAAGAAAATATGTGTTTGGGAAAAAAATGGGAAAACATATGAGAGATACGTTTTATATGTATGTACGCGGTTTTATGCATACTTTTTGTATGTGTATCGTGTATATATGTATTGATTGGAAAAAAGGGATGTGTTTTGGGGAATGTGAAAGATGTTTGGTATTGGAAATTTATATATGAGTTTTGTGTAAACGCAAAAAAGGGGGAAAAGATTTAAGTGCATTAGAAACGTTTTAAAGGGGTTTGATTATGGGGGATTTGGATTTTACATTTTTTTTTTTCTTATGCTTGCTGTGGAATGGTCAATGGAATTGCTTTTTTTTTTCTTATGTGGATTGGTTGTTTTTTTTTTATTGATTGTTTCCCCCAAATTGAATAAATTTAAAAGGTTTATGAAATTTTAAATTTAAAAAGAGACATGCATTGCATGGCATTTCATAAATTTTTAAAGGGCATCAGTATTACAGGGCATTCGGAAGTTTTTGTGATTTTGAACCCCTCCCAAATAAACACTGGAAAATTTGGGGGGTTGTCCGAAACCCTTTCCGGGTTTCCCGTCCGAAGGTCTTTGAGGGGGTTTTTTTTGCTCCGTTTTATTCCCAAAAAGCACGGGGCATCCAGTGAGACCTGAGTACTGATGGTGGCTTTGGAAACGCTAACCCAAGGTCAAGGGAAGCGTAAACCGTAGACTTCACGTTGGTTACCAGAAGACCACGTGAACTGTTGCATTCATATGATTGCTTATGCATAACATTTGGTTGATAACTTGATTGAAATGCTTGTGCATGTGTAGCATTGAGAGTATTGCACTCTCATTCATTGAGCCATAGTATGCTCACCCCTCCATAGATTTTTTTGCAAGTAAAAGTCATAAATGCATAGGATGGGATGAGGAGTGAAATGTCGAGTGTTTTTGGAAGCCTAGAACGATAAAGTAAGAAATTGATTGATAGGCTTTATAAATAAAATATTATCTTAGGGCCATGATGTAAGTTTATTCCATTTTACTGGTTGATAGGGGATACTAACTCTCTACGATCATGGTTGACTGTGGGGTACGGAATCCATAATTATATTTTATTATATAATTATTTGTAATATGACTAGTTACCAATGTAATTAACTAATTAGAGTCTTACGATCTCTGACACGTAAGATGATTATCGTGTAACGGGTACACACATGCCATGATGATTTTAGTGAAAACTTCTAAGCCCCCCTTCGAGGCATGACAAGGGATGTTGAGTAGGGAGTAATTTTATCATTGTACGTGCATATGTGTTGTCATATAGGTGTTAAGGGACAATATTCTAGAATATTGAAGAATCTGCAAGGTTATAATTCCTTTAGGGCAATTGTAGAATATTGATGTTTCGCTTGCATGTTAAGGATGAATATGTGAGTATTTTGTAAATTGTCTTACAGTTATCTAACCTTTCTCAACCAGTTACACGGCTTGTTGGGAATTTTCCAAGTACCTTAGGTAAATAATCATAAATATGTGATAGTATTTTATCCCCCACTCTCTCTCTCTCTCTCTTCTAATTAAAAAGAAAAGATATAATTGTATGCATGTGTTGTTTAAAGGTTGTATATTTTGTGACAGGAACAAAAAATGCACAAGACCTTGTTCATTCACCAAGTACATCTACTAGTGATGATACGTCAAGTAGTGAAGAAAAATGTGATAGCAAAGATGATGAAAGTAGTGAAGATGAGGATGAGGATTGATGCGAGAAATAGGATATTATATGAGTTCATGTAATGTTTAAGGTTAAACCTATTAAATTTTGACTTTTTTTCATCTTATGTGGATTTGTTTAGTTAAGGATATTCCTCCTAAGTTTTTTTGATGTGAAAGCATTATGTTTATGGAGTTTATTTCAATATGTGAAAAAAAAATGTACAGAGTATATAAATTGTATATAACTAAACAGGTGTATGTTGGCTCATATGAAGATTGTGAATGTAGGTTGAAATCAATGCCTATTACAATTACTACATTTAAACATTGCTAATCTAGCTTTATAGTGACGTTTAAATGTTGCCAATGTACTATTTCACAATGTTTAAACATCGCACATAATTACCTTGTGGCTAACTCTAAATGTTGCCAATGTAACTCTTTTACTATAGTTAAATGTCGCCAATATTACTTAACTACAACACTTTTTTTTGTCCACTAAATTTTTAAATTGTGGTTTAACTATGTTTAGACGTCGCATATCATAACTGTCAGTTACGTCTAAATGTTACTAATGGTAGTCTTTTACTACGTTTAAATGTCGCCAATATTACTCATTTACTGCGCTCTTTGTGTCCATAAATTTTTTTATTGTGCAACTACTATGTTTAAACGTCGCCTATCATAACTATTAGCAACATCTAAAAATTGCTAATGTTAGTCTTTTACTACGTTTAAACGTCGCATGTAGTACTGATTTACTGCACTTTTTTTTTAGCCTTTAATTTTTTAATTATCATTTTACTATGTTAAAACGTTGCGTATTACCTATTTTTAGCAACATTTAAATGTTGCCCAATATAACACATTTAGCTACGTTTCCACCTTTAGCGACATTTATGAAATAAACATTGCAAATATTTTTTGCAACGGACCTTTAGCGACATTTATTAGCAACAATTATTAAACTTGGCTAAATCTTTTTTGCGACATTTTTTTCATGTTTAATAACGTTTATTAAACGTCGTCTAAGATTGAAATTCTTGTAGTGGTTGCAAGTGAAAAATTAACGGACCTTTGGTTTGTCCATATTGCTTACAAATTTCTCTTCGTAACTTTAGGATAGGTTAAGTACATAGAAAACTTTGAGACAATTCACTAGCTATTAAATTAAGGATCCAATACCTTAACGTATAGTCATAGTGTGTCCAATGAATTAGATCATTTGATTCATCTTCAAGTTTCACTATACTTCCATTGATAAACCCTAATTTCAATTGAGCTCCTAAAGTCATATGAATTGATTTACACGAAGCTGAAAAGCTTGATCAATTGAAGATAATATTGCTTCTTACCATTGCAAGAATATTGGGTCAAAAAATATACAACGGATTCACATTCATGATTCATTATTCAAATTCCAAACTTACTCACCATGAATGTCCATCTCTAGACTAATTCAAGATTACTAAATGAAGATATTGAAAAGATAAGGAAGGATCGTATTCATAGAGCTTTGATACCATATGGAAACTAGATCACGCCATGAGTGGATAGAGAAAGAAATATCTATATTGCTCAAGAAGTCACTTTTACATTGACTAACTCAACACTAACTCTGCTATTTATATAGCTGATAGACTAATTACTAACTAACTATCATATGGTGATCACATGACTAACTAAAATACAAAACCAATTCACTACTGGCAATTTATAAACATATATAAGGCTCTACAGTGACGACTTTAGACTTTTGTCGATGGAAAGAACGAAACCGGGGGCTCGGCCAATGCCGTTTAAAACGTCGATGAATGGCCAAGAGGGAAGAAGAAAAGCTATTAGTCTCCATTCTCTTGAAGACACACTCTTCTAAATCTGATTTTTGTAATTTAAGCAAAATTCCAATCCAGTTTTTTTAGTTTCCATCTTCCTGGATGTTGAATGAGAGTGGATGTCCTTTCCTTACTCAACCTATTTAGATTACCATTTTAATGAACATTTAAAGTGACGACAATGTGGGAAATATTTCCTCCAAGGCTCCTGCTAGTGAACTTTCCTTGGATTAAGATCATAGTTCAAGCCAGTCACAGTCATACGGGTGTTGGTTATAGCTCCTCAATAGTCGAGTAGCTCCAGGGCAATAACTCTATTTATAATTTTTCTTTTTTTTTTTAATTTTTTTAATCAAACCAGATAGTTTTCTGTCTTTGTGCACTGGTTCATGTAATGGCAACCGCAATTATAGTTGGAACCTGTCTTGGTAATTCCTCATCCCTGTTTGAATTTATTATTATTATTATTATTATTGTGTTTGTTTTCTGACTTGATGTTGGTGCTGCAAGTCGAATAAGTTGAGCATCTATAAGGTGTTCAAATATGAGTATTCGATACTGATAACTTGAAGCAAAAGAGGTAGCACTTGCTATTGTCCAGCTATTGGCACCAATAGTTATGTCATCGTTTTTCAAAGGAAGAAAGAGGTGTCATGTTGATGTGTAGGAAGTCGATAATCCATCAGACCTGCCATCATCTCTAATGATCCCTTTCTTGACCTATCAAACTTCTCTTCTCTCCCATGAAGTCCTGCAAGCACATTAACAAAAGCATCCCAAATTTGTCTGTCCGCTTCCATAGACATTTCTAGTGCCGCTGGGATGTAAAGAATCAAAGAAACGGTCTTCACCATTGGGGTTTTCAACAGCCCCCACTTATTTTATTCTATAGGGCAATGGAAAAAAACTCCCTCAAACTAAAATTGTGGGTTTCCCGGGGCCCGACCTGAATGGCGATGATTTGGGCCGAGGGAACCTATAAAAGGGACCGGCATCTTGAAGCCCATTTTTTTTATTTTTTTCTTTTATGAACTATTTTGGTTGTTTTTTGGGTTTTTGGGGGAACACTTTTAAATTTCCCTTGAATTTTCCTTTAGGGTTAGACCTTAAACAATTACGGATTTTTACGTGCTAGTTGACAATATATTAACTTGCTAATTGGAGTAGAAGAGCTCTAATCATACCAATCAACAAAAAATAATGACAAGCGTTCAGAAGATATATGAATATCCAAAACAAAGAATAGATTAAAAAACAATCAATTAGATTCACAATTCGTTTGGGGAATCAAACTTTTATGACCCTTTGGCTGAAAAACTACTTAGCTACACATGTTCATCATAAAAACGAAAATTAAAAGTGAAAACATAACAAGCCTCTGTTCCCCGGGTGCCTACTCTGCCTCCTTCTTTCCTTCTTGTCTCCAAGATGATCCAAGATCCTCCTAACCCTCTGGGTTGTTCTATTTATATTGTTAAAGGAATAGCAGGTGATCTTTTGCTAGCAAGATACGAAAATTTTCTTTCCTTTTTCAAGTAAATCTCGAGAAGAAAATAATGTCCCCCCTGGCACGCCCTACAACACGCCCGTGGGTTAAGCCGTGCCTTCCTCTGTGGGTAATTCAAGTCTTCACCCGTGATCAGTGTGACCACGGCTTCAACCACGCCATATCTCAAGCCGTGCATCCTCTGGTTGATTTTCCCAATTTCTCATCCTTGGCACGTCTTCCATTTCAACTTCCACATGGCTTCGACCACGGCTTCAAGCTTTAGTTTCCCCCAAAGGCCAATCACGAGCCGTGTCTCTCTCTGTTGGAAGTCCACATTTCACCTTTTGTGCAGTGTATAGCACGGTTTGAACCATGGCCGTGCTTAAAAACGTGCCTCCTTTAGACAGTTACACGGTCGTGTACTTCAACCGTGTATTTTCCGTGGATTCTTCAAAACAAAATGCACGGTGGTTGTACTTCAACCTTTTGTAGTTTCATGTGGCTTCAAAATTTAAGTACACGGCCGTATACTTAATTTACACGCCCATGTACTTTCCTCGGCGGTGTAAATCCTTGTCTTTGATCCAAGTTGTAGATGACTTCTCTAATTTACTTGAATTAGCCCCTTGACTCCATTAACCTGATTTATTCACCATAATAGATTTAATTTACCATTTCCTTATGATTTCTATAAAAATCTATAATAATTTAACACACTTCTTTACTATAAAGATTGAGTTTTAAATGGCTCTATCAATATGGAGCAATACTTTACAAGTTGGGACAAAAGAAAAGTGGCTAAGGTCTCGATGGCCATAATGTATTTAATAGGTGACAACAAGTCATAGTAACGTACCAAATATGAGGAAATCAGAAATCGATGAGCACATGTGGATACATAGAATGAATTTTGAGATAGTGGGTGATCTCGGTTCTTCCTTAAGAATGTCAAGTATAGTGCTTGCAAAAAGTTGAGGAAATTTGATAAGTGATGATATAAGAAAATATGTTTGAGAGTTCTTTACCCTATAAAAAGAACATAGGTGAAGATGATAAATTATTCTATTTCCTAGAGGGGTTGAAGCCTTTGCTAAGAACAAGTTTTCAAAGATTTGAGGGTGATACTTTGGCTGAAGCTCAGTTGGCAACTAAGCACTTGACATACTACACCAATGAAAATTGAGGCAAGAGCGTGTTGGTAGGGCATGAGGGCAAAAAGTTTTTCAAATAGGATAAACCTAAAAGTGGGGTAGCCCTTAAATTCTAGTAGCAACAACAACAGTAATGGAGGGGGTAAAGGAAGTCTTATAGCTCTCACAAGTTGGGAAATCATGGTTCTCACCGGTTTGGAAAAAGTGGAGCATCGACCTAAAGGCTAGAAGCTAACATTCTTATGTTTCTTATGCAATGGGCTGCATCAGGTTTTAGATTTTCCCCATAGAGTAGCACTCAATGCCATGGCTCAGTTGGCTTTAAAAGTGTATGCTAAGTAGAAGGTTCAAAGAGTGACTGTGAGGAAAAACTTAAGATGGGAACCTTGCACATGTTATTGGCTATAGGAAAAAGGGTTTTTAAGCATAAAGTAAGCCTAAATTAGACAACAAGTTGATGTATGTTTAAAAGAACATCAATGGCAAGAGTGCCAGTGCCATAATTGATTCTAAAGCTGCACACAACTTCATTGATGTGGCTAAAGCAAAGAGGTTGGGGTTAGTGCTTGCAGAAGACACAGCTAAATCAAAGTTGTGAACTCCAAGGCAAGACTCGACCAAGGAGTAGCTGGAGATGTAAAATTGAAGGTTAAGGACTGGAGCGGTAATCTCAACTTAACAATTATCCCACTAGATGACTTTAGTATTGTCTTGGGGATAGATTTCTTGAGATGTGCTAAAGTTACATTAATGTTAGTAGCTAATTGCTTGCTGTTTATGGATGATAAGCTATGTTGTGTGTTAGTTCAAAGGAAGAAGGTAAGTAATGGAGGTAAAGATGATGAGTGTATTAGAGTCATGGTGTTATTCGCACTCCAACTCAAGAGAGGACTCAAGCATAAGAGCTAATTTTCCTTGTAATCCTTAAAGAGAAGAAAGATGGAGGAAAGCCTAAGATATCGAGGATTAATATAAAGTGTCTTGAAGAATTTAAGTTCTATAATGCCATATAAGCTCCTAAAGGAGTTGCCTCCTAATGACCTGTAGAACATGAGGTTGAGCCAATTTTTAGGGGCTAAACCATTAACCAGAGCTCCATATAAATGTCACCTCTTGAACTTGTAGAGTTAAGAAAACAGTTGGATGAATTGCCCAAGGCGGGCTTCATTCATCCCTTAAAAGCACCATATGGGGCACCTGTTCTATTTCAAAAGAAGTAGGATAGGAGTTTGATATTGTGTATAGACTATCAGGTTGTGAACAAGCTAACAATGAATAACCATTATCCTATTCCTTTGTTTGTGATTTGTTTGATTAATTGAGTGAGGTTAAGTACTTCACTAAACTAGACCTTCATTTGGGTTATTATTAGGTCCACATTGTTGAGGGTGGTGAGCCCAAGACAAATTGTGTTACTCATTATGGCACCTCTAAGATCTTAATGATGCCCTTTGATCTTACCAATGCTCTTGCTACATTTTATACTTTAATGAATAATGTATTTAGAGAATATCTCAATAAATTGTAGTTTTCTAGCTAAACGGCATTGTTGTATAAGCTGGACACTGCAAAACTATGTGGAGCACTTGCGGATGGTTTTTTAGAAGCTTTGGGAGAATCATTTGTAAGTGAAATGAGAGAAGTGTGCCTTTGCTTAGAAGTGCATTAATTTCTTAGGCATGTTGATTGAAGTAGGGTAGATCTGAATGGATATAGCTAAGGTGGAGATAATTAGAGTGGTTTATTCCCAAGAGTGTGATGAAGCTGAGATCGTTTCATAGGACTTACTAGCTATTATAAAAGATTTGTTAAGGGTATTCTAAATGAACTGCTCTTCTTACAAACTTACTAAGGAAGGACCAAGTGTGGTCTTGGAATGAGGAGTGCAAATAGCCTTTGAAGATTTAAAGTGAAGTGTGATCGAAGAGTCGGTCTCCCACTACCTGAAATCTCCAAACCTTTTAAAGTCCACATAGATGCTTCAAACTATATTTAGGCAGAGTGTTGATGCAAGAGGGTCATTCAGTGGTATATGAGAGTAGGAAGCATAATCCCATCGAGCGTAGGTATTTAAAACCCAAAAGAAGGGCTGCTTGCCATGGTACATTGTCTTAAGGCTTAAGGTTCAAGTTCTTAGTGAAGATTAGACAACTCTGATACCAGTCATATCTGCTTAACCTAAGCTCTTACTAATAAGCGAGATGGAGGGGTTCCTTT
>JBBMOL010001939.1:0-30566 GCA_037954665.1 Laguncularia racemosa
GAAAAATTTCAGCTCGCCTTTCCCCTGCCTGAACAAAAGGGGGGGGACCAGTCCCTATAGGTCACTAAAACCGGGCCGGTTCTTCGATCGTACCTAAAACCCCCCGGGTCGACTAAAAGGGTCGTACTACAAACTTACTGGGCAGGGAACAAGACTTTTTCTTAATTAAGTGTTTGGGTTAGTGGGGTACTTATAGCCAAAATCCCATTTTATTTCCATTTAATTTTCAAGTTACCAAGAAAACAATAGTATGAACCAACTATCATTAAAAACCCCTTTTAAAATAACAAAAAATAACCTGAATTAATCACAATCTTAAACTTCTTTATTTATTTATTTATTTTCCTTCCTCTTTTATTTTTTTTCTTTCAGAAACAAAAAAAGGGGTCTTATGAAATCGAATTTTCCCTTAATATAAAAACGCGTTAAGCGGTAGGGGAAGTTATTGAATTAAAAGGAAATAGGTGATTTAGTCACCCATCAATGATTACCCAAATAGCTTTATGGTTTTCAGGGTCTCGGGCAACCCTATAACAAAATCCAGGGGAAACTATCCCACCCCATTAAAAATGGAGAGGGGTTGTAAAACCCCCGGTTTTTTTTTGCTTACTTTAACTTTTTGGCAAGTGCTACATTTGCCACATATTCTGCAATGTCTTTCTTTACCCCCTGGCCACCAATACATGATTTCCAATCCCTGTACATCTTTTTGCTTCCTAGGTGGTTTGTATAAATGGTAGTGGCCTCATCTGAATTTCTTTTTGTTTTCTCTTTTGCTAGACACATAATTCCCCTTTGAATTTTAAATACTCCTTCTCATACATTAAATTTGGGAAAATTCTAATTACTATTCCGATTTTTTGCGTTCCTCATCAGTTAGCTGTGTTTCCCAAATTATCTTTCAATGTAGGTTGAATCCCAAAACTTTTTAAAATCTGATTCCACCCCTGGCCATAAAATTTTAATTGTAACGCTCAAAACCCCCCACATTTCCATTCTATCAGTGATTAAAGTTGCCAGATTGTACACTGTTTCCCTATTTAAATGCTTCAGCAACTACTTAGTTTTACCGGATGATAGTAATGTTGATCATAGTCTTTCATCATTTCCAACCTCCCCTTTTTTATCGCTTTTAAACTCTTTTTGAGAAAGGGGATGTTTTAAAAAACTCTTATGATCAGTAATACATCCATTTATCACCATAAAAAAATGTCCCCAAATTTTTTAAAGCAAATTTTATAGCAGAAAATCCAAATCAGGGGTATGAAAAATCTGCTCTAGGTTTCAACTGAGGGGAAGCTATCTATAACTTTGTCACCTGCATCAATAAATACCTTAATCCAATCTGAGAGGCATCACAATATATAGCTACCCCCCTGTTCCATAGGAATGGCCAAAATGGGAGTAAAAACCTCCTCTTTAATTCCTAAAAGTTTTTGCTCACTTTGGTTGCCCATTAAAATTTTTGACTCCTTTCCTCATCAATCGAGTCGGGGGTACAACTATCTTTGAAAAGTTTTTCAAAAATTTCTTTTTAAAAAATCCCCCCCCCCCCATACCAAAAGAAAATTCTCCCTTTCCCTACTGTGGTGGGGGTTTCACTCTGTGATGGCTGAATTTTTAAGGTTTTAAAAATTTTCTAGCCCTGCCCAAAAATATGGCCTAAGAATCAATTTGGTTAGCCAAAAATCACTTTCTTCAACTTAGATACAACGTTTTTCTGTAGAGTTTACAACACCTTTTTTAAAAGTTAGCGTGTCCTCTTATCTTTAGAATAGTAAGAAATCATCAATGAATATAACCACAAAGTCACCAAAAATTATTTTTTAAAATTTCCCTATTCTCGTCCAAAAAGGTAGCGGGGGCATTAGTTAAACCAAAAGGCATAAACCAAAAATTTATAGTGAAATACCTGGTTAAAAGGCGTCTTTGGTTTCAACCCCCCTTCACCTTTAAATTGATGATATCCAGATTGCAGATCAATCTTCGGAAACAGCGCCCCCTTCAATGATCAAAAAAGTCACAACCCGAGGAAAAGGATATTTTTTTTGATGGTTACCTTATTAACTCATGGTATTCTATACAAAAAAGTAGCTACCATTTTCTTTTTTACAAATAAACCCGGGGCCCAACCCCAAGGTGACATACAGACCTTAGAAACCCTTATCCAATAATTCTGAACTGCTTTTTAAATCCATCAATTCTATAGGAGCTATACAAAAGGACTTTGGATACGGGTTTTCGCCCTAGAATTCATCAATGCCGAATTAAACTTTTTTATCAGGGGAAAGGGCTTGGTAATTCATCAGAAAATTTTTGGGGGTTTTCAAATACACTGGGATATCATCCACTTTTTCTCTTTCAATTGTGCATTCCCACTAAACCCAAATACCCCATACATCCTTTCTTCAAAATTTTTTGGGCTTTTTACTGTAGATTTTAGGTATTGATCGCCTTATACTCCCCAAAATGTGCTTCCCATTGGTAGACAAAACTCTGCCCTTTAACTCGACAATTTAGACACCTTTCCCTGGTCAGCCAACCCCATCCCAAAGGAAACTCATACCCTTTCATTTTAAAGAATAACCAAACAATTGGCAATTGCCCCCCTTTAATCACCAAAACCTTCCCCAAATTTGATCTTGCATTTCCCCCCCTCTAGAAGGAGTATTACCACATTTTAACATTTAGACTCTTCACAGGCCATGTTCCCCCCATCCAGTCTTCACCGACATAAAAAGGGGTTCTCTAGTGTCAAAAAAGGGCATAAGGGGGTTTTATCCTAACGAACCAACCTAAAATCAAAACACATCACTTTCCATTTTCAGCAATTATTATTCTCCTCCAAATGAAAGAAGCATAGTCACATCACAACTTAATTACTTAAGGTCTACCCCCATAAACACATTATAATCACATTTGCATAAACAATTACACTACTTATGGGCAATATTATTTAAATTATAATTTGTTTAACCCCTAAGGATAAAAACTTTTTACATAGTACACATGAAAATCAGTCTACACCCTTTATGCAATTTACACAATAGATTCATTCTTTAAATTCAATTACTCAATTCATAAAAAGCTTAACACCCCATACACTCAAAATTACACACTAACATTTTAACAAAAAAAATTTACATTTCATTAGTTTATATTTCTTTTATTACAACTTTTTAACCATAAAACTATCGATAATTTAGTAGTTTTACCTGTACCTATCCCATTAGCGGGCTCTGTCTGTTGTATAGAAAGACTCATGCTTGAGCTGAGGTCGGGGTTACCCCCCCTGGATTTAGATCATGCCTAGGTGCTGGGCTTGAGAAAGCCTGAGTCTCTGTTCCCTCACCCTACCCGGCTAGGGGAAGTATAACCAAACTGCCAAGTGTAAATTGGAGGCCCTTAGGGTTCTGACATGCTTAGCAATGTGTCCTCTCCCCAATCTATAATTTTTCCTCTCAGGGGAGGACATTCTTACCCTTGGATTCCCCTTACACTTCCAGCACATATTATAAGTCTGTTTCCTCTGAGGTCGGATGGTGTGAAATGCTTTTTGCTTTTTCCTTTATCCACTCCTTTTTTTCCCCAAAACTACCCCCAAATCCTTTTTTTGTGAAAGGGCCCCTCCATCCCTTTATCCCTACCTTTCCGTATGGGGCTTCATTCACAATCTCCAAAATCCAACTTTTTCTTTTTAGCTCCGCCTGAAAATAGATACCCAGCCCCGCCGAAATTAATCAGCCTTACCTCTTCATCATTTGATGGGCCAAGGGAAACAATTTCAAAAATCTTCTAAACTCTCGCCAACCCCATTAGTTCTACCCTTTTTTTATTTCATAAAAATTTTTTCCTCATTTTATCTTGTACACTGGGGGAAAAAATTTTGACTCGGGAAAAAACCCTTTTAAATGCGGGCCCAAAAATTTGGAGCTTCCTCAGCCCTTTTGTGAAACCCACCAATCATTGCATTTCTTTAATAGTACTGCAGATAGTCCCCCTTTTTACCCTGGGGAACATCATGTATGGAAAGCTTTTTTTTTGGGATTTTTCCCAATTCACAGCTGCGTGGGGTTAGATCTTCCCTTAAAAGGGCTTTTAATCCTCGTACCCTGCTAGTTTATCCCCACCCCGACCCCGGGCCATAACTTCAGCCAAGCTTGCATTGCGCAACCATCTGCTCCATTAGATTCTAGGGAGGGCGGTGGAGGTGGTGGAGGTAAATCCTCTTGCTGATCATGAGGGCCCATATTCCTGGTCCTCCTTCCTCTCCCTTCCTCAAATCTTCCCATTCCATTTACTGCAATAAATCTACAAAAAATAAGTAACTTGAATCAGAAATAAACATTTAAAACTTTTTTAAACAAGCTATGTATTCCACAATACAAAAATAAATCAAAATTTTGGTAAGTCAAATCATTAACCAATTAAAAGGGTCTTATTCATCCTAACTCCCCACACAATCACACAATTTTAATCTAATCCCTAAACCAAAGCTCGATACCACCCTTAGCGACCTACCTATAGGTCTGATTTTTAAACCCTGTTCCAAAATTCCTGTAACTTCCTTATACCTAAGGGGGGTTCTATACCATCTTAAATTAAATAAGGCAAATTCTGAAATTTGAATTTTGTAATCTGCCTGTTTAAAATTTTATAAACGTCCTGAAAAATGGCACTAACAGCATATCTTTTCATACCACTCATACTAAACACTTGTACAAAAAATTTCCCCTGTCACATCATAATCATTTTAATACCATCAGGCTGCTTTCCCGAAAAGTAGGAAATACCCCATGTTTAAAACCTATAGCCTTAAGTGGCTCAAAAGATTAAAAAATCCACTTATCCCCAAAAAATTTTTACATTACAATCTAAAGAAAAAACCCCTATGATCTTATTAAATAAAGGGGTTTCCCAAAATGAAACAAAGGGCTTCTTTGCCTCCATTGCGTCCCAAAAACCCGAGTCTCCAATAATTTTATTCTTCAGTACCTATACCTGGGTTAGAAAAAAACCAAACCCCCTCAGCTTCTTTAAGAAGCAAAGTAAGTATAAAACAAAAACCCAAAAAAAAACAAAAAACAAAATCAAAAAAATGATAATCAACATATTATCAAAAAACCTCGAATATTACTCAAGCAAGAAATTTTTCACTCAATTTAAAACTCGAAAGAAACCTAAATCAATTTATTACTTTTTAAAACATCCCATGATTTTTCTTAGTATTTTTTCCCCTGAAATTCTTTTTAAAAAACCAACCTTTTCATTGGAGCCATTTCAATCACTCCTGTTCTCACAGGTCAAAAATATTTTTCATTAATCCAGGCAAAGCCTATCAACGGTAGAAAAAAATACCCCATGACTTTTCAAAACTTAGCTTTTTCTCAACCAATTAGACATCCTTATTCCCTTTTTTGTTAGAAACATTCACCGCCTTTCACCTCCCTCGAAAAAAAAGGGGTGACCAATCCCCATGGGTCACTGAACCGGGCCGGTCGTCACCATCCCTCAAACCCATGGGGGGTCGACTCAAAGGTGTACCAAAAACTTACTAGTGGGGAACAAGTTTTTCTTACATTAATTTTTTAGGTTAGTAGGTATTATACCCTTAAATCCCAAATTTTATTATCCTTTTAAAATTCATCGTTACAAGAAAACTTTTGTTTAAACTCAACAAGTCATAAAACCCCATCAAATAAGCTAAAAATAACCAGCATTACATCAAAATCATTAAGCATTCGAAAATTTTAAAGTTCTTTTCTCACATACAATCGGGAATAGTTAATCAAATCCTGCCCCTAACTCCATTCTAGGATTTTCTAGAATTTTCCCCTTCTTTTTTTCTCAAAATCCAATCTATCATGATACACAACCACCCATTAGAAAACCAATATAATTCAACAATCCTCCGCTTTGATCACAAAAAGGATGTAAGATAATTTCAGCCAACAACAGTAGTTACATTATCAACCATTGTACCCAAGAGAAAAGTTAAGGGGGACCACTTGAAACAATATTGCTAATCCAAACATCGCACCACCCAAATTTCCCCTTTGCCCCCTTACTCAATAAAAAATACCTGAATATCAATATCCCCAATCAATTTTACCTCATTCGCTCTATTAAACCAAAAAAGCATTAGTTTTCCCAAAAACCCTTAAAAATTACACCAACCTCGTATAATCCCCCTTTTTTTCCTAAAATTTCTAATTTTTAAACTTTCAGTATACTGCTCTATTATATATTAATGAAATTAAAATTTCGACAGATTCTATATGAATGTATGGTTCTAAATTTTATAATCTTCAACCGAACACTCCCATTTTTTTTCTAACTAACCCCAAGCTTTTTAAAAAAACATATTATGCTTTAATAAAACCTAACTGAACTTCAAATTAAACTAACGAAAAATTCTCTAATTTTTACAAAAGGTTTTAAATTCGGCCGAACGGGTAATTAGTTTAAAAAAAATTCACAAAAAATAGAAAACAACTCCATTGAACATTATTGATTTGGTGATCAAAAAAAATCTATAAGGGACTTATTTACTAAAAATTACATCAAAAATACTCATTTGATTTTTTTTGTTTCCAATTTAAATTTACGACTAGAATGGGGAATTTTTAGGAGCAAAAATTTTGTAAATCAAATTTCAGAAAAATAAAATTTCACATTAATTTTCATAAAAAAATTATACTAGAGTACCAAAAAATCATAATTGTTCTTAACTTTAAATTTTTTTTAAACAAAAAATAAAGTTTCGGGGTTACTAGGGGCCTACTCCGTTCACCCCCCCCGGCCCAAAAAAGCCGGGCAACCACTAGTGGGCCGGAATCCTCTTCCACCCAAAACCTTAACTTAGTTTGGGCTGAGTGATTTACCCTCCCCCCTTTCAAACGAACAGATAAAATTTCCCTACTTAATTGTTTTTTTTTCTTCAATTTCTTCAATTTTTAAATTCTTGTTGTCCTACTTCATCTTGTTCTTCTCCTTCCCGTGATTGCATTTTGGGAAAATTTCCCAAAATTTCAATTTTGCTAGAAAATTCGGATGAAAGGAAAGATTTTGGTTTTTTTTTTATCTAATTTGTGTGATTTGATTTTTTTCTCTCTTTTTAAATGTCTTTATTATTTATTTATAATATTACTTAATTTTGCTGACATTGAAAAAAGGGTCTGTTTTTATTTATTTTTTTTTTTCCTTCCTCTTTTATTTTTTTTCTTTTAGCTATAATATAATATAATAAAATATATTATGTAATTTTTTTTTAAAATTTATATATATTCCCCATATAATTATTTAAATTTTTATTATTTTTTTTATTTATATATATTATTTTTTTTTATTTTTAGCATATACATTTATACTACAAACCACAACACATATATATATATATAAATATATTATATTTGATTTTCCCTTACACACACACTACATATATATGATTTTTTATTTTAATTTTAACTTTTATTGTTAAGTTTGGTCCTCAATACCGACCTAAGATTCTTTCTCTAAAAACTATTTGGTCAGTGTTTTAATTACTATACTCTCACCTTTTTTAGGTCCACAGATATCCATATCTATTCCCCGCATGTCCTAAATTTGGCATAAAAATTTTTCTTCTAAAAACCTGCGCAATACTAGTCTAAGTGCTTATCATGCCATCATGCTTTTTAGACATTGAGTATTTTTTAAAAGATGTTTACAAATTTATCTAGAAAACCCTTAAATACTTATTCATTGAATCCATGAAGAACCCGCCCTTTTTTTAAATCAAAAGGGGAACCCACTAGAACTCAAAGTATCTATATCTAGCCTGAATGCTATTTTCTGAATGTTTCTTTTTTAATTTCTTATTTGATGGTGCCTGTCTTAAGTCAAACTTTAGAAAAACCCCTGAGCCCCTAAATTGGGTAAACATGTAATCTATTTTAGGAAGAGGTTTTTTTGTTTTTAATTGGCCCTTGTTTAACTCTTTTTAGCTATACAAAAGTCTCATCTTCTATTTTTCTTCTTCCAAAACAAAAATAGTGCATTTAAAGGAGAGACACGGGTCTTAGAAACCTTTACCCGTAGCTCCTGCAGTTTTTTCCTTAGTTCTTCCAATTTCCAATGTCCCATCTTGTAGATTGGTTTTGAAGGGTATTACCCTATACCATTTAATTTTAAATTTCATTTCTTGGTTAGGGGTAAAACAAAGAAGGTCTTCTGAAAAAATTTTGGAAATTCTTCACTATAGGTCCCATTTCCATCTTAGTTTTTTCACTGTTTAAACAGATACAATTTCCAATACATTCTTTCCCCACTTTCCATAAGGGGGGAATCTAGCGAAGGTGGATGATATTTTGAAATAGTTGACATTTAAAAAAATATCAACCCACCATCTCCAATTTAGAAGGTCTACTAGCATCACCCTACATGTTTTTCTATTCCCACTCTTTTCTTTTTTATTTATTCTTCCTCCACCCCAAAGGGAAAAACAGCGAATATCATTCATGTTTAAGAAGAGTGACTAGATTGCTAAGGTTAGTGTCAACTTTGCAAAGGATTAGTATTTTGGTATATTCATAATATCCCCTTCCACATGAAAATTTTTATCAAAATAACTTAGAAATTAAAAGGAATATAAATAAAAAAAAAAATACGAAAATAATTAAATAAATAAAAAAACACCCATGACTTGGTCCCTTTCATGTCTCACTACTTTAATCAAATACTTAATTTCTCTAAGCTACTTATAGTCATTTTTTTAAAACTTATGTAATTTTGCATCACTTAGATCTAAGGATCATTACTTAAGCTCTTCAGATCAAAAACCCTATGCACTAGAGATTAAAAAAAGTCCAAGGATTTTAAAACCTTTCATTTATAGTTTTTAAACTTAAGTGCCTAAAGATCATAAACCTAAAGCTCCAATATCATTAAGCAAAACCCCTAAAACCGGGTGCACGACAACTCACCATTGCCCCTTTAAACCAAGAACACATTAAGGGCCTAGTCAAATTTAATACCTCTTAATCTTGAAATTCTTCAAATCTCCATTCATTTTTACAATAAGACATATGATAAAAAAACTTTTGTTACCCCAACCCTTTAAACAAAAAATTTAAATAAATCCAAATGAATTTAATGCAAAGAAGTCTTAAAAATTCCCAATTTCATATTCTCCAGAAAACCACTATTTGCTCCAACAACTACAAAGTCATTTTAAATTCTACTCTCCCCTAATAGTAGTGATAATCATTCTTTCCCCCCTTCTGGGTTCATTCACCCCGTATTTCCTTTAGTTAAAAACCCTTTGTACTTTCTAAAACAAAATATTCCTTGGAGGGTGAGCTAATGCCCAATATGATAATTTTAAAAACACACGCTGAACAAAACAGAAAGGTTTTTAGCCTTTTAGTACTTTAAAAATGGCACCTTTCCTAAAAAAATTTAAATCCATAAGAAACAAAAGGGGACTATGACCCCCTTTAACAATTAAACATTGGAAATGAATTAGTGATGCGAATACCATATAGGCCCCCCACTATGATTCATAACCCTTTTAAAATTGGTAATGGGGAAATACCATGACAGACCCCATGCCCCCTGTTTATTTAAACCACCCAATTTGGTGATGGGAATGCCTATGGGGTTACACCAATGTTACTTAACACTTAATCTTGGTGATGAAATACCACTATGGGCCCCATATCTTATTACTTAAAAAAATTAATCTTGGTGATGGGAACTGCCTCACAAGCCCCACACCCTGCCCATTAAACCTTAATCTAACATTTAACTTTTAATCATTTCCAAGCTAACTCACAGGTTTCCACGTCACAAAAGTTTATTTGGGTTTCCCTAAAGATCAACCCCTACAGGCCCCAAGACCGGGCTAAGCACATACAAATACAAAATTAAAAACCTAAGTAATTTTTCCAAATTAAAAACAAATTCAATTTAACACTAACTTAAACAAACACAAATCAAACTAATTTTAAAAGAACCTGACTTTTCAAAACTTAGTTGCTTTAAAATTTTTTAGCTTCACAAGTCTGCTAAACCTTTCATATTCAAATTATTTGCTTTTTGTCATTTTTTTTTTAGCATAACATTTGGAGGGCATGTATATCTCTTTCATATTCATCAACAGGTCTCAACATGGTCATTTTGCTTTTTAAAATTTTAATTCTATAAAATAAAGGGAAAAAAGCGTGTTTCAAATCAAATGATTATGTTGGAGGTCGGTAGTTAAACCAGGGGTACGTTTGCCAAAGGCCGTAAATTTTTATCTCTCTCATTTTTTTTTTTCAACAGGGCATGTTAAGAGGTCATATAAACTTTTCTTATTCGTCAACACAGTCTTAAAATAGTCATTTTAAAAGGGGCACTATTTTAACACAGTCCAACATGGGCTGTTGATAGGTTGGTATCTCTCGTCCACTCTTTAAATTCAAACACCCCTAACAGATCATGTTAAGAGTCATGTTTATTGCTACTTGTAAACGATCCCCAGTTCGATTTTAATAAATTTAAATTTGTTAAGTACTAATATGAAATTTACAAAGTAATATTAGTAATACACTTACTTGACCCAAAACTTATCTTGTTATTTAATCACTTTTTTGTCCCTTGCATATTTGGGTTTACTTTGATTGTTAATAAACCCTAAACACTTAATTCTGATTAAGTTTACACAAAATTTTAAAGATCAATTGTTTTTGATTTATGTCTCACCTCAAACAAATTGGAAAAACTACATGTGTTTATCCTTTTTTTCTTCGGTTTCTACAGTATTCTAGGGTTTGTGAAGTGCGCAAAAAGGCAAAAGTGTTAACCCGGTTAGATTTACTTAATACTTTGGTATCTTAAGTAAATTTTAAAAAGGGTTAAAAAGAAAAGAAAAAGAAAGCATAAAAAAAATAAATTTAAAATAAAAAAGAAAAAAAGAGAGAATTTTACTTAGATGATGGATGCCATTACTAAATTTTTTATAAAAAAAAACAATAATTTATGCATTAGATTTGACAAAAAAATTGATTTTTTTTGTTTGTAACAAACAGTTTTGAATTAACTAAATTCGTACTCTTCCTAATTGGGTTCTTTTTTCTTTCCAACCAAACACCCCCTATCCCTCGGCGGCGCAAAGACCAAATTTCATGAAGTGTAATTTCCCAGCTATATTTCCCAAATTCCGTGATGAAAGTGGAATTCAATTCCCCAAATTTTTAAATAAAAAAAAAATATTGCTTAGATAACTTCATATACCATTTTGATATTTAACTAAATTCGTTATTTGGAAATTTTATTAACTTCATGATAATTGAATATTGTCAATTTTTTAATCTTAACCATTACTTGGACATAGTAATATTTAAAAAATAAGTTGAGAAAATTAAAAGAAAAATAAAATTGAAATAATCTAAAAATCCTGTTGTCTCCAAATTCCATATAAAAGAAAAAATTTCTTTTATTTTCATCGTCTTCCTTCACCAAAGGGAAAACCCTTTGGGAATTTTTGAAAAAAAATTTTGACCCTTTTAAGGAAAATTGAAATAAAATAAGAAACGTAAACATAAAGTTTTTTTTTTTTTTCCCTAGCTGCTATTATAAATATGAAAGGAGTAAATTGAAAATATTTATCTTACTAAAAAAAACCTTTTTTTTACCATAAATTTAAAAAAAAATTTCAACTTAAAATAAAAAATAAAGTTTTTTTCCTTTTTTTACCTTCCATTTAACTACGTTAAACGCAGAATGTAAAAAATCCAAGAAGCAAACAAAATTTTTTATATTTCATAAAACCCTTTAACATCATTCTCACGGGATATGGTTGGCCTTGTTTTTTCTGCAACGGGCCGTCTTTTTTCACGCTTTTTAAAGGGCATATAGAAAAGAAAATTAAATCAAAAACCCAAAGCATAGAAAAGAAGATTTAATAAAATTAAAGCATAAAAGAAGCGGGGAAAAAATATGGGGCGTTAGTTTGCTGAAGAAGTATTAAGCAATGCAATATGGAAAAAAGAAACAAAAAGAGATAAAAAAAAAAAAGGGACCAAGAAAAGAATGATCCACAAAAAAATGGGCACAACCTGCTCCCATGTGGCAATAGTCGCTGTTTTTTACACATTGTAGGATTGATATGTCATGACCCCCAAAAACGGTTTAGATACGAATATCCCTATAGGGCCAAAATTTTCACAAAGTTTATTTATGATTTTTCTTTGCATGATTTTTCATTCAATTTTTTTCCAAAATAACTTTTTTTTAAATCAAAAATTTTTTAAAAAAAAAATTGAAGGTTTACATATCCCCTTTCTTTAGAACAAAGTTTTTTACCCTTATCAAATTTAAACAAAAACCCTAGTTTTTTTTTCCCATGTAGGCCTTCCCACTAATGTTTTTAAATGAGGTTTTAAGTTTTATGAAAAAATTGTAAGGAAAGGTAATGTATTCATCCATTTCTTGGATTTTCCCCTTTATTTTTTAATTTTAAAAATTTTTTTTCCCTTATAATCCTAGGAAGGGTTATTTCTAAAGGAACTAGGGGCATGAAGTTATTAAAAAAGTCTTTGATGTTTGAAGAAAAAATGTAATTGATCCAAAACCCCTTTTTTTTAACCCTTGGTTTTTACTTTATACATAAGAAAACCTAGGAATTTGGTATTAAAGAAATGTTATGATCTTAAAAGGTTGATTGTGATTCGATGTTTTTAAAAAGAAAGTTTAATTAAATTTTTTTTGTTTAAGCCTTTTGGATTGGTTTAAAATCAATTTGATGGGGGTAGGGTTAACCTTATGGGATTTTTAAGGTTGATCAAGAGAGAATTAAGAAGTGGAGAAGAAACCCCCCTGAGGGAGGTCAACTAGCCCCAAAGCTGGTTGAGCAGCCACTTCCCCTTAAAGGGCAATAATGCCTTTTTCTAAAACAAAAACAACCACCCCTTGCCCCCCGGTCCCTTGCATAAGCTTTCTAGTGACCCATATTTGACCCAATAAGCCTTTTAAAACTTAGTTAATGAGGGGAAAATTAAATTTTATATTAAGCTTGTATTACGAATTTATTAATATTGATTTACTTCTAAACATTGCATTAAAATGTTATATTAATATATATGCTTTTTGGGCATTAACAAAATTTTTGGGGCATAGATACCCTTTTTTGTTTGTAACATTGTTGGGGCAGTGGAAAATTATATAAAAATTTAGCCTCAAAAATGTTGTGGGGTAGTTTGGTGTTGCCCTGAATAGAGTATGATGTTTTTTCATTTTTGGATGGTTAGGGTTTTAAAACTAAATTCACTTGATGAGAAAAAAGTTGTTGTATTGAGGAGTCATTTCCCGATTGTATAAATGAAATGAACAATGTTAAAAAAGGGGTGCAATTTAAAGGAATGGGATGTGATTAAACCCTTGAAGTTAAAGTTAATCGATGTTTGGTTAACGTGTAAAATCGAAGAGAAGATTTAACGTAATAAGTTTGGTTCAGGTTTTGGGGGAAAATTTTACAGATTTTGGACTGAGCTCCAATTTATGAAAACACTAAACCCTGATTTTTGCAAACCCTAAGTTGTATTTAGGGTTTTAAGAAATTTTTGAAAAATATTGGGGTTTTTGTCTAGGTTAAGGAATTAGATTTATTTAAAATTTAATTAGGGCATTTTAAATTGCAGTTCAGTGCTCTTTTGGAGTGAAATCAAGCTTTTCCCAAGTTTTGGTATCAAAAAATTTTAATGTTTGTGAATATTGAATTAAATTGTGGTTTTTACATTTATAATTATAGGCCTATGGTAGTGTTGCCTTTGGTATTATTCGAAAAAGTTACAATTTTAAATTTCATCACAAAACCCCTTAAAATTTTAGAAATTTAGGGGTTTGTATACTTTAAATTTTGGATAGGAGGGAGTGAGACAATGGAGCCCTGACTTAAGTAGAATAAACAAAATGAAATAAAATGTTTCTAATTTTTTATATTTAGGATTGTTAATTTTGACAAAAAAGATTTATCATAATATTTGAATCTTTTTTACAAATTGTGTTTAAAAATAGGTTTTTGCATTACTGTTTTTATTAAAAAAGGAATATGCAATGGACTGACAACATCTTTCAAATTTAAAAATGTTTTGAATTGCACGATGGAAGATAATCTTACTTGGTATAATAAATCATAGAAGAGGGAAAAAAATAAAAGAGTGGGTTTCATGATACTTACTTTAGCTTAAAAAGATTTTTTATAACCGTTCACTTATAGGTCCAATTTAATAAACAAATATAAAACAATTTTTGAAAGATTTAAAATAGTATTTCGTTTAAATAATATAAATACCCGGTAACTCTAGCTATTGATGAGTACAGTACAGAAATGTTCAAATTATTTTTTTTTAGAGGCATTATAGAAAATTTCCTGGTTACAAAGATTAGTGCAGGTAAAAACTATTCCATTTTAAAAGAATTTTTGTAAAAAATTTTCCATATACAAAACAAATTTTGTTTTTTATAAAATGAAAGAAAAAAAAAAAAAAAAAAGGAATTGCAATTTTTTCAAAAGAGAAACTATAAAAAGGTAAGCCATGTATCAAAAGCCAAAGCCTAATGTTTATAAAGTATCATTTGCTAAATTCACGAATTTTTTTCTTTTTGGAATTTTATAAAGCATTTTATTTCTTAAAAATGTTTTATTTACCCCAAAAAATAATCAAAAAGTATTTTATTTGGGAATTTCCCTTTCGATGCCTTAAGAAAAAAAAGTAAAATTGCTTAAAATTATTGGCGTGTTTTCAAAAAATAAAAAAAAAAAAAGGGAGATAAAATTGCTTTTTCTTCTTTTCAAATATTTTATGATCTTGTTGCGAAACCCTTGCTTTATGTTTTATCAAATATTTCAGGTACTTTTTGGCAGAACCCTATCTTTAAAACAATTTTCTAGTAAACTAAAAGATTCTTGGTAGGGGTAAAAAGGGTTAAATTCGAAGATCAATTTAATTATTTTTGGGGAGTTAGAAAAAATATTATATATTATGGGGATGATTGATCTTTAATGGGTAAAACCTTTTTTTTTTTTTCATTGGAAAGGTACATGAAATATCTTGCTTGAGGACTTTTAATGGTTTTTTTAAAATATTTATTAAAATTTAAAAGAATTTAAAAATTTTTTTTTTTTGTTCACTTGTCTTTTTAAAAGATGGATGTTGCTGCCCCAAAAAATTTTTGTCTCAAATACGCCCCAATCACAATGTAAAAAACCCTTTAATAAAGAAATAACTTCTAGTATTATTATTTATTTTTTATTATGTGTTTACCCATGATTGGTAGGTTTTTTAGAGTAATAAATATTTACCTTTTAAATTATTTAAAAAAACCCAAAAATTTCACTCTTTTTAACTCTAAATCTTAACAAGTTCTAGGGGTTCACCATTAACAAAGGTTTTTATCCACTTCCTCAATGAAGCCAGATATTAAATTGAGAAAAAAAAAGTTCCCTGGTTATTAGTTAATGGACTTTTTAATCAAAAGGGCTCACACAAATAATTTAAATTTCCAAAGGCTTAAGGGATGTTTAAACCCCAAAAAATAAAACTTTGATTAAGTGAGTTTTTAAAAACCCAATGGGGTTTTTAAATTTTCATTTTTTTGTTAAATAATTAAGCGCTCAACATTGTCATAATTATATTATATTCCCACTTAAAAATTTTTGCTATCTTAAAAATTAAGGTTTTGAATATTGGCCTACAATGATTTACCCGTTTTTTGCTGGCAGCACTTGAAAGTGTAGATGGCAAATCCATTGAAGAATAAGATGATCGATGATTTAATCTGACTCAAATAATTAATTTTTCAAAAGCAATATTCGGGACCTCTGTAGATCTTTAAAAATCAAATTACAAGGGGTTAAAAAAAAAAAAGGCAAAAAACCGATCCCCTAGAGTTTTGATTTAGTACAATTCAGAAACAACAAATTCTAAAAGTACAAAAAAACATAAATATGAAATAATGACACTATTTTAAATTTTAAAAAATAGAAATGAAAAAAAGAAGAGTGAATGATTTCAATTTAAAATGGGGAAAACAAATTTTTGGGGCGATCATATGTTTTTCGATTTGTTGTAACACATTTTCTTAAAACTTGCAAATAGCCTTTTAATTTCTAAAAAATTTACACTTAAAAAATTTTTTAAAGTTTAGTCTCATGTTTAAAAAAAAATTAATAGGACATTACAAAAAAGATAAATAAAAATGCTAGGGGTTTTTCATGTTTTATTAATTTAAAAAAAAATCCAAAAAATTTGTATTTTCAATATTTTATTCTTTTAAAGGCAAACAGAAAAAAAAAAAGCATTTTTTAAACACTGCATGTAAAAAAATCCAAACGAAGAAAAAAGTTTCTATTTCATTAAACCCTTTTATCTTTTCGTGGTGGCCCTTTTTTCGCAAAATGCCATCTTTTCTCACAGCTTTTTTAAAAAGGGGAAATTTTTAAAAGAAATTAAACAAACCAACGATAAAAAAAAGGGGATTTAATAAAAAATTATTGCATTAGAAGCGGGGAAAAAACTTGGGGTGTTTTATTTGATGAAGAAGTTTAAGCAACGCGTATGGAAAAAAAACAAAAGAGATTAAAAAAAAAAAGGTACCAGATTTAATTCCCGATTTTAATGTTTCTATTTAATTCAATATTTATGCTAACTATAGGGAAAAAGGGAATTTTTTAGGAAAATTCTGCTCAAAGATCAAGGGGATGGCTTTAGTTTAAAACCCGGAAGAGTGCATAAAAACAAGTTTCCCAAAAACTGTCCATAAACATGTAATTGAAGTTACCCAATTTGGGGATGCTTCAACCCCCTTTCCCTTTTTATTTTTACTTAACTATATATAAAACCACATAAGCACCTCATTAACTTTAAAGTTATGAAAAAAAAACATGAAAGTTTAGTCAAAACATCCCCTATTTACATCAACATACAACAAGAATTTGATATTTTGATGACTTTTTTTTTAAAAGTTACTAAAAATAAAGTAAAAGTTAGAGAAATATTTTTCACAAAATTTTAAACAAAGTAAATGTTGTTGAAGATTTTTATAACGTTTATTAAAATCACTAATAAACGTCCAAAAGGTTTTTTATGCAAAGATTTTGCAAAGTTTAAAAAAAAAAACGTTACTAATACTATTAAAAATTCTAATGATATAGAATTGTAACGTTTTAAAAATTACAAAAAATAATTTTTTTTAACTTTAAAAATTACTAAGTATTAACAATTTGATGCCAAAAGTTTTTTAAAAATATATTTTTTTAATAAGCTTAAATGTCACGAAAAACATAATATTTTAAAAACGTTTAAAAATTTCAAAAAATATAAAATTTTTTTTAAATGTTAAACGCAATAAAATTAATTTTTTATAACGTTTAAACTATAAAAATAAAATTTAAAACATTTAAAAATCACAAATGACTAATATTTGATAAGTTTAAACATAACAAAAAGAGTTTTAAATTTTTGGGAATTTTTAAAATTACAAAAAAAATTGTTATAATTAATAAAATTTTGTTTATATTTTGAATGTAACAATTTAAACCTAAATAAAAATGTATACAAATTTCAAAAAAAATATAGGCCAAAAAAGTGGACATTTGCATATACGCTTATAATTCTCCACTTTCATCCAAAAAATAAACTTTACAAAAATTCAAAAGAAAACCTAAAACATATCCCCAAATTTAAAATTGCTAAACTTTCAAAAAATTTTCTAGAAAAAAACTTTATTCATTGGAGTGATTTATAGATAAAGATGTTTGGTATTGTGCGGGAAACGTGGAGAACAAGAGCTTAACGGCTAAGGGCACGACCGAGTAACTTTTAAGGGGCCCTGTATTAAATTACAGGGTATAGGCACGACCAACGACACGGCCGTTGTTCCAATTGGTTCCACAGAAAACTACATGGCCGGTATGAACCATGTACTGCGCTCGCTACATGCCAAAAAAATACAGGCTTTGGGCACGACTGTGTATGCGCTCACCACTGCCCGAAACTACACGGCCAAAAGGCCCGGGGCCGTGTATGCGCCCCGTAAAATGCGCTCGCACACGCCAAAACATCCGGCTGGGGCACGGCCGTGTATGCGATGGGTTTTAGATGTATTTTATTATTTTTTTCCCAGTGTCGCTTAGATTTTCCCCTTTTTTTTTTTTAGGGGGAAGTTTTTTTTTCCTTTATCAGCATGTTGGGTTATTTTTAAAAATCATTTTTTAATACACTCGGGATTTTATCTCCTTTTTGGTTGTGGCAACCAAGTTTGATCAAAAAAATCCTTTTTTGTTTTTGGGAAAACCTTATAGGATTCGTTTCGTTACGCTTTCTTCGTAGCTTGGTATAGGAAAGGAAATTTCCTGCGGAGTTGTCAACTAATGGTGGTTTTTGTGGGGTTGTGTTCTTGACCTTGATCGGATGCGGAAGCCCAAGGGTCAATCAATGGGCTCGAGGGCAGGGGTTAAGCCAGGGAGCAAGGCTTGGGCATGTAAAACAAGCTTGGAAATTGGTGGCGCGGTTCGACCCCAGGTGATGGACCAAAATGGTCACGGGGGGGTTTTTTTGGGAATCGACCGGGGGTTTTCAGTTGCTCGCGGGGCCTTATCAAGGCTTTGTTGCCAAAAAAACCAAGGAAAAACCCGGGAAAATTGGGGAACCCTTTCTGAGGAAGAGGAGGAAATTTTGAGGGGGGAACAACCCCCGCAAAGGGGGGTGGTGTTGTTAGCGGGGGGAAGATTTCAGGAATTGATGATGGGAATTTAACCCATATGGTGGGGATATGACACAATCCCAAGGGTTCGACCGCTAAAGGCGGAATTTCCCTTTTCTTAAGGTAACATCCTTTTTTAATGGTAATTTGAAATAAAAGGGTTTTTTTAGGGGTCCATAGGTTTTTGACTTAAGGAATTTCCTAAGGATAAAGGGTAAATAGTTGCTTGTGATTGAAAAGGGGGGTCTGCATGGTGGATGTTGTAGCACCTGGGCCCAAAGGGAAGGGCGGAAACCTTTTAGGTCATGGTACCGATGGAAAAATCTGTTGCACGGGATTTCTTCCCCCCCGATTAGAGAAAATTCCTTCCTTATAGGGGGTCCCGAAAAGGGCAGAGAGGGTTTATATAACGGGGGAGTTTATGGGCTGGGGGGAAGAATGTTTTTAAGGGAGACTGAGGGTCAACAAGTGACACGGTTTGAAAATGGGTTGAAGCCTTGATAAGAGATAAAAATGTGGTGACGGTTTTTTCTGAACCGTGAATGAAGCCAAGAACTTGGGTCCGGGCGAAATGTCATAAAAGAACAGGCTTAATTTTGGGGGAAAGAAAAAGGAATTACACTTACGAAAAGCCCCTGGTAATAGTAGTGGGGCGGTGGTGAGAGCCCTAGAGGAGGGGTTTTTAGAAACCAACGGGGAGTATGGACGGGAAAAAAGACAAGGGGGAAAGGGGAAGAACGGTGGGAATAGAGACACACCAAAGAAAACAATCCTTTTTAAGGCCGTTTTTGGGGAAAATGTTATAGATGTAATCACCCGGCATCGTCAAAGATCCCCAAAATCGACGTATTTTAAATTTTGTCGAGGGGAAAGAGGGGAAGAAGTGTGTTGTGAGTAAAAAGGGTGTTTGAAGGACTAGAGGGGATAACGAAGTGGTGGAACCTAATTATGAAATTTGGAGGATGATGCTAGCCCCAAGAAAGAGGATAGTTCCAAGACATCAATTGTTTCGCACTAGGTCCCGATTGGTGGGAGAGTGTTTGACTTGATTATCGAATGGGAGCGGGAACATATCGGGAAGGGGGTCGTGAAGAAGCCCCAATTCCCTTTCAAGAACTTTGAGCCCGTACACCAGGGATGGATAAAGGGGTTAGCAGAGCGGAAGAGGTGAAAGAGAGGTATAAGTTCCTTTTTTCTCGTTTGGGAAAAATTTTCAGATAAAGTGTACTGCACTCGTGTATGGACGCTGCTTTTATTTTTCGGGCGGCTTGGAAATTTTGATGTAACCCCAAACATCCCGGGAAGGAGAACAAGTATAGGTTGGGAAGGAGGGGGTGAAGTATACACTATTGCCCTACGGTTTAAATGCCAAAAAACCCAAAAAGGGTTTGGGGGAAAATCTTTTCTACGTCACCCAATGGGAAAGAGAGATAACTGAAGACATCAAGGAGCCCCATTGATGCAGCCTTGTATAAAAGAATGGGGGAGAGGACATGATTAAGCAGAGATCCCGGAAGAATTTAAAAGGAATTACTAGGGGAATTTCAGAGAAGTGTTCCAAAAAGACTTACCGGGGGGGTTTACCTCCTTTGCGGACATCCAGCTCAATCGACTTGTGCCTGGAGTAGTTTCCTAACCTCCCTCACTACCGGATGAGTCCAAGGAAACGGAGTTTAAGGAGAAGGTCCAGGACTTACCGACAAAAGATTCATTCGAGAAAGTTTGAGTCCCTGTGCGTACCAACCTTTAAGCCTAAGAAGGATGGGGTTGGAGGTTTGGGGTAAAGAGCCGGCAAATCAACAAAATCAAATTTGGGGGAAAATTTCCCCAATACCTCGCATTGAGGAATTTTGGATCGGGCTGAGGGAGCAGTGGTTTTTTCCAAGATGCCTTCGAAGCGGGTCCATCAAATTGGGTCAGGTGGGGATGAGTGGAAGCTGCCTTCAAGAAAAAAGGGGGGGTTTACGAAGGGGAGGTCAGGGCCATTCGGATCAAAATGAACCAAGTACCTTCATGCGCGTGATGAATCGGGTATTTAAAAACCCTTCATAGGTCGTTTTTTGTTGAAAATTTTTGAGACATCTTAATATGCAAACTTGGGGGGAACTCTAGTGCATTTGAAGGATGCTTGATGGTTTTAAAAGGGAACAAACTTTTGCTATCTAAAGAATTGTGTGTTCCTTCACGAATTATTGTTTTTAGGTTCAAGTGGTGGGGAAGGGATCACGGGTTGAGGATAAGGTAAGGGCCTTGGGATTGGCCCACCCCCAAAAGCCCATCACCGAGCTGAGGATTTTCCGGGGGTTCGGGAAATTTACAGGCGTTTTTACGCCCTTTTAGAACGTGGGTTTCCCTTAATCGAATGCTTAAAAAAAAAGGGGTTTTCATAGGACGAGGAAGCTGAGGGGGGATTCACATGCAAAAAAGCCCGACATGTAGTGCACCGGTGCTGGCCTTACCGGATTTCGACAAATTTTTCAAATTGACTGTGTCCCATGGTGTGGGTATTGGTGCTACTCTTCAAGAGAAGAGGCCTGTGGTTCTTAGTGAGAAACCTTTTGGGGCCAGGGGAAAGTGGTCCCATACAACAAGGAGTTTTACTCCGTAGTTAGACCCTTAGAATGTGGAGCATTATTTGGTGGGAAAAGAATTTTACAAATTTTCGATTGTGTTCCCTTGAAACATTAGCAATAAACCCGCAATGCAAAGAATGCACCCAATGGGATACAATTTCTTGCAGAAGTTTCGTTCGTCTGATGCATAAATTTGGGGGTTCAGAACAAGGGGGCCCAACACCTAAAAGCCGAAGGGGGTTTAACTAGTGACTTTGGAGTGAGATTGGGGTTTTTTAAGGGTTTGAAGGAGCTGTATAAAACGAATGAGGATTTTGGAGCTACTTGGGAAAGTGCACAAATAAGGAACCTAATGACAGCTTTTAAATTTTCTAGAGGGTTATTTGATGAGGGAAAACCAAATGTTTTCCCTGCATCCCCCTTGAGAGAAAAGGTGATCGAGATTCCATGGGGGGGGTTTAGCCGGCTTTGGGGGGGACAAAACACTGCGCATGGCTCAAGATACTTTGGCCTCATTGCACAAGGTGTCATCGGTAGTCAACGCTGCTAAATTCTTCAAACATCAAAGGGCCATCTCATAATAGGGGACTATATACTCCCTTACCCCATACCTAAAATTTTTGGGAAAAGACCTACCAGGACTTCGTCTTAGGTTTCCCTCATACCCAACGAGGTGTACACTGTTTTTGTATTGTGGAAAAGGTTTTCCAAAATGGCTCACTTCATCCCATGTAAGAAGACGGCAGATGCTCAGAACGTGGGCCCCGATTATTCTTTTAAAGGGGGTGGTCCGATTTCATGGGTTCCCAAATCCTTACTTCTGATAGGGAACCGATTCCTTAAACCCCTTTGGGGAACGTTTGGTATATGTTCAATCGTCCCAACTTCAGAGCAAACCACCCAAAACCGAAGTGACAAAACGGACCCTTGGCAATCGATAAGAATTCTTGGGGAGAAGCCAAAAACAATGGGACCTGGCATTTCTCAACAAATTGCCCCAACAACTCGATCCCCAAAAACTACCGGTAAATCACCTTTCTCAGTAGTTTATACAAGGTACCTTCTCCGCTCGGAGTGTTTCCCTACCAAAGGGTGGAAAACCCCAAAAGCAGCAAAAGACCCCTCAGAGATCAAAAACAAAAATTTAGAAAATGAATGGCCTAAGAAAGACTGTAGAAATAAGAAGAAGAATTGTTCGAGGGGGGACCCGTGATGGTGTTTTAAGGAAAGAATGTTTTTCCCCGTGGGTACTTGCAATGGCAAAACCGAAGAAGTATGGGCCCTACAAAATATGGCCAGACAATGAATGCCTATTGGTTGGCCCCCGGAAAGCATGCGAATCTCCAAGACCCTTTAACGTGGTGGATTTTTCTCCATTTTAGGGATGCGAACCCCTTTTTCCAGAAAAAACCGGGGGCGGTTTCCCTTGGTGGGGGGAGAATGATGCGGACATGTAAAGAACATAAAACTTTCTGGGTAAGGGCACGGCCGTGTATAATCTTCACGAGCCGTGTATAACTTACAGGGTATAGGCAAGAAGCGACCGGCCGTGTTTCCCGTAGAGTTTTCACAGAATCTTTCACGGCCTAAAGGACGGCAGTTTACGCACTCGTACAAAGCCCAGAAAAATCACGGCCTGGGTCGACGTGTACTGCGCTCGCCCCATGCCCAGAAAAAAATACAGGCCTAAGGCTGACCGTGTATGCGACCCTATACTCCCTCGCCACACCCCAAAAAAATACACGGCCTAGAGGGCCCCCGGTATGCGAAAAGGGTTTTAAAGGTTATTATTTTTTATTTCCACGGTACGCTTTAATTTTTTCCCCCTTTTTGATATTTTAAAGGGGGGGAAATATTATATTCCTTTGTCAGTGTTAGGGTTATGTTTTAAATCATTTTTTAATCACTCAAAGTATTTATCTTTTTTATCAGTTTGCGCAACCAGAGTTCCAAAGAACCTTCTTTTTTGGTTGAGAAAACAATCCAAATTTGGATTCGTTTTGTTAAAGCTTTTCCTGCTGCGTCAAATAAGGGTCACCCCTTTCACAAAAAATAAGCCATGAACCAGAACATTTGGAAAACATTCAAAAAGGCAATGCAAAATAATCAGGGAAACAATATTCCTAAAACCCAAAATTAGTCCTCCAACCAAATGATAAAATTGAAATTCACCCAAAGTTAACCAATGACACACTAAACACCAAGGTCCATTCCTACTCAAGAAAGAATTTTAAACATAAACATTCTTCAAAAAACACCAAAAGTCCTTTTGTCATGCAAGAGAAGGACATTAGTTGGTAAAAGTAGAAGGGCTAAAGATTAAATAGGTAAGGGAAAAAGAAGCAAGAAACTTCATCCATGCATCCAGTGCAGAAGTATTAAAGAAAAAAAACTATTTAAAAAAAATACCATCTCCATAGAGCAGTCAAGACACTAAATTTTAAAAATTTTAATAATGGGGCTATCCCCCAAAAACAAGAAAAGAATGGGGGATTTCAAAGTAAAATATGTAAAAACCTACCTAACAAAAAACTTAAATTTTAGATTACATGGGCAGGGTTTAAATTAATAATGCTAAATTTAAAAAAAAGGTTCATAAAATCCGATTGCACTAAAAAAATTTTTCAAATTAATAAATCAAGTGTCAATACCCCAGCAAAAAAAGTTACAACATAAAAAATAGGAACCATAGACATATTAGGACCCTTTTTTTTTCTATTGTTTTTAAATTAGTAGCTTTCACCTGGATAATTGACATACAAAAGGATTATTTTAACCAAATAGTTTTAAAAATTTTAAAATGCTAAAGGGAAAAGCAGCACTTTCAAACGGCAACGTACTTAATGGGGCCTTGGGGGAAAGCTTGATCGTTGAAATGCGTTCGGTGATTGGGTTCTAAGAAATACGTTGCAAGTAGATAAATAAAATTTTTTTTGCCAATTTTCCCCTCCAAAGAAAAAGAGATGTGAAAAACCCTTTTACTTTTGAATGGTCGAGGGAAAAGTAGGGGGCAAAATAAAAAAAATCTTCAATGGGAATTTAGGGGAAAATCCTTGAATAACTAATGGGCGTAAACCTGCAAAGCATAACAATTCAACATTACCCCCAATGATAGCCTTCTTTTAAATTTTATGTGGGTTTTGTTTTTTTTTTATAAAATTTGAAAAAAGTTTTTTTATACTGAAACAATGGCATACAAACTTGAATAATGAAACGTAAAACTATGCATTTTTTAAAAATGGAACTGCAGAAACCCTTGTCCTCAAAAAAAAGACCAGGAAGTGGTTACCCCCTTGTGTTTTCCCCTTTTTCAATTTGCATAATGAAATTTCTAGGAAAAGGGTTTATAAACTATGCATGCATAGTTCAACAAGGGAAATAGATAGTTTGCAACAAAACTGAGAAAATTTGTCTGTAATGCACTTAGCAAAAGGGTAACAAAAATTTTCCAAGAAACAAAGGTTGATTCAAAATATGGCCTAGACAAGTAAAAAGTTCATCTAGATAGATCCCCCAATAATTATTGAATAAACCCCCTAATAATCATTTACATTATTTTTGGGCGTACAAGGGGTAATATTTTTAAAAAAAGCCTAAAAAATATATAAAAACATAAAAAAAACCTTTCAAATTTAAAAAAAAATTTTCTTAATGCAATTACCCAAAATCAAGGTCCCCCCCTCAGGATACATTCATGAGTTTTCCATGGGGTTTTGAATCAGGGGGGCAAAATCCCAATTTCATGGTCATTTCTTGAAAATTCTCTTTATAGTTTTCATTCCAATCGATAGCCACAAGAAGTGCAATAACCCCATCTTCTTAAGAGAAACGAAATTAATTTGTTCGAGTACGAAAATCAATACCAATGCAAGACTTGAAAACAAACCCCGACAACATGAGCTACAGGATTAGGGAAACCCATCCACGCATCTATTTCTTTTACGTGAAGATTTAAAAAAAAAGTTTGTGTTAGCAAGATGAAACGGGAAAAACTTCTCTTAAAAAAAAAAATGAAGAAAAAAGAGGGCCACATAATTTTTTAGGAAGAAAAATCAAAAAAGAAACTCACCCACTTGATAGATGGTTTTTAAATTAATTTGTTTTGGTAGTAGCAACCCAAAAAATTGAAATCTTCTTTTTTTCCACCAAATTGGCCTAAATTGTTTGCATTATATACAACCTAATTTATAAACAAAAGGGAAAATTAACTCCCTGCAGTAAAAAGAACCCTATTAGGGTAGTTTATTCTATATCTTTTCATTTTAGATCCCATAAACTGAACTTAAAAATTTTTTTTGGGTTTTAAAAGTACAACAGATACCGGGAATTTTTACTATCTTTTTTTTGTAGCAAAATCTTTTTTTTCTTTTCACCCCTAACCAAAAAAAAAAAAAAAAAAAAAAACCAAGAAAATTAAAAAGAAAAAAATTGAAGAAAAAGTAAAGGGCAAGAGTTGTCAACCGATTAGTGTAACCTTACAACCTTTGGATTTGCTTTCTTCATTAAAAGCAACCCCCCATATCATCATCCTTTCAGTTGAATTCTTGTAGCAAACATTGCACACCCCATGTATAAACGTAAAAAGAAATTATGTTTTGGAAAAAACAAAACAAAAAATTTTTTTTACAATGTATGTGCCCGTATTATCGAGGTGCATGCAAAATTTTAAAAGCAATTATTCAGCCCAGCCAAAAATTTTAACAAGGCTGACAACAGTTTTAGATGTTTTATGGCATCTTTTTAAACATTGCAAACCCATATATGTTTTTTTTAGTTTAAATCTAGTCTGGTTTATTTTAGGTTTCCCCAAATTTAAAAATTGCATCCATTCTAAAAACCAAATTTTTTAATGTAAAACCCGCGAACTTTAATTTCGAAATAGTGAAATAACTAAAAGATTTTATTTAAAAACCTTTAAAAACAGTGTTCGAAAGAGTTGTAAAAAAGAAATAAGCAATTGAGGAAAAAACCCAAAGAAATTGGGTATACGATGGAAAATAAAAAACATAGATTTAGGGTTGTTTTTAGGAATTTTGAGTAAATTTCGCACTTAGAATAATTAAATTAGCTTAAGTATAAAAAAATTGTAATAAAATATTAAAATCTTTTAAAATTTTTTCGAAACGTCGGTGAGTAAAAATTTTTGAATTTTATTAAACCCTAACAATAAAGTATTAAATATAATAATAATAAAATAAAATTAAAATATATATTTAAGGAGACCGTAAAGGCCCTTATGACCGACAAATAAAACACACCCAAAAGAAAAAAAAAAAAAGAAAAAAAAAAGAGAAAAACATAGGGGAGACAGAACGCAGGGACCATATGCAAAAGACGGGAAACAAAAGGGAAAAACGGGAAACGGCAAAAAAAATCAAACCGCACTTAGAACTCCAATCAACGATCCGGACCCCCTACGTATTTATACCTTGTCACTTTAAGTTTTAAATCAAAATCATTAAAAAAAAAAAAACACAAGGGCACTTTGGAAAAACAATCCCCAAAACCAAAACCCAAAAAACTAACAAACCCCTGTTATATTTTCCCAAAAAAAACTTAATCCCCACAAAACCTCTAATCTCTTGATAATACACTTTTCCCAATTTGACCCTTAAACTCCAAAAACAAGCACTAGTAGAAGTGCAACCCATCAAGTTCAATCCAAAATTTTAGTTTTAAAAAATCCCAATCAATCTAAGTATGTTATTCTCACTAATTCCTCATTTAATCTACCATTTCATTTGACTTTACATTTTTTCAGCAATTATTTTGAGTTTGTTTATCAATATTTTTGTCTTTAAAGTTTACCCTTTCAAATTTTGCAATAAGTTTTAGATATGCCAAATTTAAATTAGATGCAATTTTTTTTTAAATACAATGATTTTTTATTTTTTTTTTGTTACAAAAAACTGTGATAACCAAGCAAACTAAATATTTTGAATTTTTTGAGTTATAAAAAAATTTTGAAGACAAACAATTTTGAAAGTAACTTATTTCTACTTAGAAACTTATTTTTTGTTATTGATAGTGAATGTTTTTTTAATTATTATAAACATATACATAACATACATAATATAAATTTATATATATTAAGTGAGATTTAAAGTATTTTTCCCTTTTTTTGCCATGTTTTTTTTGAAATTTTAATTTTAATTAAGTAATATTTTGATTTTAGGGCTTTAATGGTAATTTTTAAATTTAAAAAGGAAAAAAAAAAAAATCCAATTTTACTTAATTTTTAGCTAAATAGAAGAAGTTTTTTAAAATTTGAAAATAAATAAACCTAGATATTACCAGTCCAAAAAGTGTTGAATTTGAAGCATAAAACAGAGAGTTTCACGAAGGTTTGACATGACCGGTTTTTTGGTCGCAAACTCTTGGGATAATTTTTAATTTTTAAAGGCATGACTTAAACACGACCCCGCAAACCTTTATAGGTTATGTTTTACTGCAAAGTTTAATTTTTTCAAGTTTTTTTTGGGAAAAAATTTGACACGACTCAAAAACATGATTGGTTAAACGTTGTTTCTATATAAAGGACAAGGGGGACTCAACCACAAAAAAAGAGAAGACAATTTATTTTTTTTTTTGGGGTTTTTGAGAGACTAGAAGGCTATTTTTTCTCTATACTTCAAGAATTTAGGGGTTTTCTTAGATTTCCCCTTGAAATGAGTTTATAAATCCCGAAGATTTTGTTTTCGAATGATTAGTGCTTAAATTTTCTTAGTACTAGACTTTTGGATCTTAGAATTATTATTGATTAGATTTTGCTATGCTTTCATTCTTAAAAAGCCCCAGATTCATATTTTTTTTTATATTTTTTGATTAATATTTCTAGATATTATTCATCTATTTATTATTTTATATTGGATTGAAAACCAAAGTATAATTAAAAATTTGCATTTTGAAAAGAAAAAAGTAATCTTAGAGTGGTTACATAATTCTTCTAAAATTTAAATTTAATTTGTTTAAAAGGAAATTTTTTGTTTTAATGGATATTAGAAAATCTTTCTAAAGAGATTTAAATGCATTTTTGATTAGGGTTAATAAGATTTGGGAAAAATTTTTTAAATAATTTAAAAATTCTCTTGATCAATAAAATTTAGAAGGATTTGAATGAATTTTTTTGAATTTACATAAAAATTCCCAGGGAAATAAAGTTTTAAAAAATTAGTTTTTTCCATTTTGAAGCTAATAAGTCTATTTTGCTCTTCTTTCTTTCAATTTAATCTTTGTTCATTAAATTAATATTTAGTTATAGGGTTTAGATAAATTTAAACTTTATAATTTATTGATTAAAAAATGGGTGTAGGTTAGTATTAGTACTCGTAATCCCTAAGGGCAAATTGTATTTAATACACATGATCAAAGGCTATTTAATGAAATTAAAGAAGAAGAAAATTCCTGATATGAAAGTTTTTTAAGACCCTGGGATCTTTAATAAATTAAGACAATTGTAAGGTGCATTTATAATTTTATTTAGTGATTTGGGCAGTCATTAAGATAGTGGTCTTAAAATTTTATTAAAATGTTTCGTGTTTTTGAAAAGTTGGAACAAACACCATCATTAGGGGTTTATACTATAATGCATTATTTGATGTCTAGCCACTTGTTTTAATGATGGATGGCCCCTTAAAACAAACTGCTACCTATACTATAGAGATAACACTTAAAATACAACTAGGGTGACGGATTTGAATGAGCCTTGGATAGGGGAACAAATGAGATATAAATATCAGTAAATATGAAGGGGGGATGTGGGACAGGGTGGGCTTAGGGCCACATTAGAGATGATGATGAACCACCAAAATTTTGATGAGTCTTGAGTGATGATGAAATTTATGTTGACTCTCGCTACAGGGCTCAAATTGTTAAGGGTGAAGGACCCCTTAATTGTTGATATCCAAGACTGAGACAAAAAAAAATAATCCTATCAATAAAATTTTAATTTTATTTTTTCAAAAAAAAACCTTAAATACATCACATTTATTTATTAAAATTTCTTATTTATAAAACTTTTCAAAATTAAAAATTTAATTTCAAAGGCCCAACTAAAAAACTTTAAAATCAATCCTTTTAAAATTTTAAAAACAACAAATCTTGTCTTTGTCAACAATGTGGGTGGCAGGTTTTTATGCATAAAAAATTAGTAATAAGGAGAATTGCAAAGAAAAAAAACTTTTAAACCCCAAATTGTTTTTCCCCCTTTTAGAGTTTAAAAAATGCACAGTTAATTATAATTCCCTTAAAAATTTTATTTTTTTTTGTGATAATGGTTCAAGACGGAAAGTACTACATTTAAAAAGCATGTTATGAGAGAATTAGAATTCAAAAATGGGATATCAAGCAAAGAGAAAGGCTCCAGCTATTTTACAAAGGGGATAAGCACAACGTATGGTGAATATAGGATTAATGATAGTTTTCAAATTTGGATGTAAAAGCCCCTGTTATTTTAAATGGATGCTCAAACGAAGGTTGTACTCCCAATTTGAGAGGATTTAAATACGTTTTTTAAAGCACAAAAAGTTTGATTTTTAGGTGCTTGTTGGCTTTAGTCAGTTTAGACAAAATTTCTTCCTTTAAAAGGGCCTTTTGATGGTCTATGTCACAGTGGGTTGGGGGAGATGGGAATGATAAAATTTTCCCACAAAAGTTGCCTTTTAGGTCAGAATGTGGTGTTCATGGCACTATTTCTTAAAGTCCTAAAAATTTTGAAAAAACTACATAAAAATTAAAGAAAATAAGTAGAATAATAAATACTTTTAGGGCGGAGTAGTAAAAGGGCAATTTCGTAAAATTTAAAAACTTTGATAAATGTATGACAAAAATTCAAATATTACGATGCATAAATATTATTTTAATCATTTCAAAAAAAATAAGTTTTAAAAATAAAAAAAATTTAAAAGAACAAACCCTTTTCAAAGAAAAAAAATAACGAAGTAATAAATTGAATTAATGAAAAAATTACGAATAAAAATTAGGAAGTGAAGTAGTGAAAAAAAATTCGAATATAAATGTATAAAAGGATAAATAAAAAAACGTAAGTCCAACTTTTAATTCGAGTAAATTAAATTAAAAGAAATAAAATTTTCCCCAAAAACAAATTTCAAAAAAATATTAGGTTAAATAATGAAATTTAATTTTTTTTTATAGATCAAGGGAAATTTTTTTAAAATTTAGAGTAAAAATTTATATTCCCCCAATAATCAAATTAACCTAGAATAGTTTCATAATAAATGCTAAAAAAAAAAAAAATTTAAATATATT
>JBBMOL010001940.1:0-30556 GCA_037954665.1 Laguncularia racemosa
AATTTTTTTTTCTATGCTGACTTTTGAAGGGTAAGATGTCTCGAAAGGGAAAAGTGTAAAAACAACAACAATAGGAATGATGCTAAAAATGGGGGTGAGGTTGTGCCTAGGGCTGGTTCAATCAAATCCAAGAAAATCTTAGATTGATTATGGAGAGATTGGAGGTTAGGGATAGAAGAAGCCATAGCGGTGCAGGAAATAGGAGGAACACTTTAGTAGTGAATCTAATGCTAGTAGGGGAAAGGGAATAAAGAGGGAAACAATTTTTGATAGCATAATGATTTCCAAACACACTTGAAAGCACATTCAAAAGACTTAAGAAAAACTATCTCAAGTCAAGGCAAAATCGGATCTAAAAATAAGGGCAAAATGACGTAAACCAAGTGAAATATGATGAATTCCAAATGTCCAATGATATAATTAGAATACCACACTGATAATACCTTCTAACAACCTCTTAATTTCATTAATCCACGTAAATAAACCTCAAATGAAAAAAGAAAAAAAACCGTAACAAAAATAATCCCTCTCAAATAGTGAAGAATACTTTTCCTGGGGAAAAATTTTTTTCAATGATGAACCAAATATAATTGATAGATACTTCAAATACGCACAAGAATTTGTGATCAATAAGAAGTATTTCTAACCAAAAATATCTCAATTCAACCTAGATATGACACACAAGAGAAGAAAAGAAATCACAACAAAATGAAATTGATATAACTCACATTTAAAGATGTTGCACCGCTACAATTTCAACTCTTGGGATTGAAATTGATAAGAGTTTGGAACCAAGGTATGAACCCTAATTCTCATGTGAAAGGAAGTGTATAATTTCAAAATGATAAGCCTCCTAAAACCCCTTTCTTAAGCAATTTATTTATACTTGCTACTCCTAGGTTAAAAAGGCTCAAAATTACAAGTTGCCACTTTTAAGGTGGCTAACCCTAAAAGAAAATTATGAGGAAATAAAAGTGTCCAAAACCAAAATACAACCAAAATAGTTCATAAAAGAATAAATATAAAAAAGAAACGGTCCTTCAAGATGCCATTTTTCCATAGGATCCATCGGCCCACTCATCGCCGGTTCAGGTCCGTTCCATGGATAACCCACGAGCTGAGTCTAAGGGAGTTTATCGATTGCCCTATAGAATATGATAAGTGTGCCTGTTGGAAAAAACAATACAACAATAATAAAAAAAGTGGTTAATATATAAATAATTCCGGGTCGATCTACTCAAAATGGGGCCCCCAACGTCAAGATTTAAATTCCTTTAGTTTCTTGCCCTAATGATAGGTCTTGTCGGATTTTTATTCCTATCATCTCCTCGGGGCCTCAAAAAGATTTGTCCTCAAATCTGGTAGGTCAAATGAAATAAAGACTTTGTTTTCTCCAGCAATCTATCTGAAGAAGTTCTTACAGAATCCCATATTGAAATACTATAAGTTTTTATTGTTTTTTTTCCTCCTTTTCTGGATGTATTCACTGCAACATAAATAATGCTCCATTATCCAAAAAAGCACCCCTTTAAACCTGTTCTGATACGAACCACCAAACCCAACCAATACATTCGGAATTTCGTTACCTAAGACCCTAACCTAAAGGGGAAAAACGCGACCCGTTGCCCAAAAGGAGACAAGAACCTTGGTTAATTGAAGCCCACAACGGGATGAAAGCCCAAATTGAAAAGTCGGGATAACGCCAGGGAAATCAATCCCGATAAGTTCTAGTTTGTTCTTGAAGAACCAAGAGGGGGACCTCTCAAAGTTTTTACTGTTAAATGATGTAAATTCTATCTCAAATCAAAACCCTGGAGCTTTTTACAGGGTTACAATTCTAGTAATACAATCCAAAAGCACACTTTATAATGCGTAAAAAAACAAAACAACACAAAAGGCCGCTCGGGGAGTCACGGCCTGTACACGACCTGTACTTTGTCGTGTACTTTTCTGTCAAATTTGGCAAATTTAAAAACCGGTACTTTGGGTCGGTATTTTTTCTGGGTTTTTGCTTGCTCCAACACGGCTGGCCTTTTGCCGTGTGTCTCCCCGTTAGATTGTGCAATTGGGAATTCCTACAGGGCCCGTGCCTTGAAAGTACACGCCCTCTTCAATCTTGTCCGGTGTACTTGTATAAGAGAAAGGGTTTCCCATGGTTGTTCCAATCCGTTCCAACTTCATAACCCTTTTTCCGGCTTCATGGACATTTTTTATAGCCCGTTAATTTTTTTTCTTCCCTTGGTCTTTCGCTCGACTTTTGTGACGGTCAGGCGGCCTTCAAAGGATCTACTTCCCTTTTTCCGGCTTGATCTCATCAGGGATCTCATCATTCCCCTCCTCTTGAAAAGGATTTGCCCTCAAATCGTCCCCTACAAAAAAGGGGACCGATCAAAAACTTTAAAATGTGGCACTTGATACCACGGGAAAATTATCTTGTATGATTGTCTTGAGCGCTCAAGAATTTAAATGGCCCACCGCCTTAAGAAGTTTTTTAGACGACGCTCAGGGGAAACCCACTCTTTGCGCATTTAACCCCCAAACCCAATTCCTGGTTCAAAAACATTTGTCGCGCCCCCTTTTTGGCTTGTTTCCATACGTCTGTTCGCGTCAATGTTCACCCTTCCCTTTCGTTGATCTTTTAAAAATTCGGGCCTTCTTCTGCTATCTAAATTAAACAACACAAAAATGGGAAAGGTGATTAATCTAAAGGAGTTAGTGGTTTAAAAACCCATACAATTTAAAAAGGAAAAAATTTAGTAAAAAAAGCACTGTAGGGTTTTTTCAATTCGGAAAAACAACCCTCCCAACTCTAATTTTCTTTTTAATTACAGCCCTCAAAAGGAGATAAATTTGATTTACTACCTCAGTTTGACCATCAGTCTAGGGATGACAAGAGTAGAAAACAATAATTTTTTCCTAACTTAGCCCAAAAGGTCTTCCAAAAGTAGCTCAAGAAACTTAGATCTGATACACTCAAACATTATATAAAATGGGAGGTAAATTGCAGCAAGTGCATGGTCTATCAAGAATAAATGGTGAAAAGTAAGGTTGTCGATCCCTCGAGAACCCAAATAGAGACTAGACTATGCAATTTTATCAATACAGGTGTTTTAAAAAGGGGTTTTGAAATGTAAAAAAATCTAAAAATTTAATTTAAAAAAAAGCAAAAAAAAATTTTTTGGAAAAAAAAAAAAAAAAAAATCTATCAATTAGAAAAAGGGGAAATTAAATTCACCCTAATTTTTAATCAATTGCACCAAGTTATTTCAACTAGTGGTTATAAGGTTATTCAATGATTTTAGAAAACCTTTTTTGGGGAGTTGCCTTAAATAAATTTATCGCTCCGCCCCCAAATTAACCAAGGAATCAAAATTATGTTCAACACCTCCCGAGCTACAAACAACAAATCCCCTAAATCAATTAACCCAAACCCCTTAGTGATTAATTAACGAAACATTGCATTGCGCCCCCCCATAAACTCTAATTAAACCAATTATCGCAACCCCGTAGAAAAACAATCAAATTTAAAAATTTCAAAAAATCCTAAAATTTTCCGTATAAAAAGGATTTTAACAATATAACAAAGATGATTATAATTGAAATCAAAGGATGCAATCATGAAAAACCCTAAAAAATCCTTTTACAAACAGGCCAAATTACCCTTTTTAAATTTCTAGAGTTTCACCCAAATTTTCCACAAGGTGTTTTTAAGAACTTTATTATGGTTGCATAAAACAATTGAAATAAGATGCAAGGGAATTCATATTAAATAACTAATAAATGGCATAAAAAAAAAAATAAATGAAACAAGGGTTATAATCTTCAAGGTTTCAATCTTCAAAAATGACTCCTTGAATTCTTAAATTGAAAGAAAAACTTCAAAAAAATGACATTTTCCTTCAAACAAAATTTTGAAAAATTAAATACCAAAGGGAAATTCAATGTTTCAAAGAAAGAAAAATGATCAAAACAAAAAGAAGAACAAAGGATTCTAAAAAAAAGAAAGGATGTTTAAACAAAAAAAAGGACCCCCCAAGGGTTTCACACAAGGGTCTTTTTAATAGACCCAAAGAGGAGGGGGAAAAGGGTTGACGATGGGTTTTGGGTCAAAAATTAATTAGGATACGTTTTTTGGAGAGATTCTCGAAAGGGATATCCGGGGAGTAATGAAGGCCGACTCAAGGGCCCGGGCGTCCTTAAATGTGGGCCCGGGTTTAAAAGGCCGGCTAAAGGCCCGGCCCCAAGGACGGGGGCCTTCATTGAAACCCTTCGCTCATTTCTTCAATTTTGTGAAAACTCCCCCAAATTTAACTTGTAATTTACTTTGGGCCTAAAAACCTGTTTTTTTCACAATAAAACCATTAAGTATCTTTTTTTTTTTTTTTTAAATTTTAAAAAAATTTTAATTAATCCAAAAAAAAAAAATATAATTTTAAATGTGATCTTATCAACACCCCCCACACTTGAAATTTGTTTGTCCTAAACAAAAAAATTGTTTTAAAAAAGAGAAATCCATCATTGAACTTTGGTGCCCTTTGTTCTGACCAACTGAAATTTGAACTAATTTTCTTTTTGAAATTTAGTATTAAAATCTAAATACAAAAATTTTTAACCAGTTTTTAACAATAGAAAACAATACTTAGTCCATAAGGAAAACATCATTTAAATTTCATTGGTTATTAGAAAGTATCATCCCCCAATTTACTTCTCTAAACAAGATAACAAGGATGAAAGCTTTTGTATCCATTTTTCCTAAAATTTTCCCCCCCTTTTTTTTTTTTTTATTTCCCTTTGATGCAGGGGATGAGACTTCACTCTTTTGGGGGACCAAAGCCGCCATGTAAAACCTGATTTTTCTTTAAGGTTAAATTTTTCCCCTTCCCCCTTCTCGTTTTTGTATTCATTGAGTCGGCACACCCTGGCTCATCGCCTAAGGACCAGGTTTTAAAGGGACCTACGAACTCTTCCTCACATAACATTTAAGATTGGATACTTTTAAACTCTTTTTCCCTGAGTTATTGGAGAAAAGGGCTTTTTTTTTTTTTTTTAAGGGGATCACTAAGTAAAATTTTTTTTTACCTTTTTCACTAGGTGTTAAAGGGTTTTCTCCAAGAAATTTCAAAGAGATTTACCCCAACCAATTTTTCCTTGAAGAAAATTTTTCTTGTTTTTTAAACTTAAGGACTCAACCAAGTTCAAAGGCGAACATGGGGTAACCCCTTCTTAGAGATTTTACTTTAAATTTAACTATGAAATAGTAAAAAAAATTGGGCGAGTAGGCACCATTCTAATCAATTTCGGGATTTCATTGAAAACACTTAAGGACAAAAATAAAGATGGGATTTGTAAGCTCAGGTGTGAAAACTTATACTTCAAATTTTAAATCCCTTCCCCACACTTAAATTGGACAATGTCCTCATTGTTCCAATTATCAAAAAATTTAAGGAAAGAATTTCAATGCAGAAATGAAAACTGAACTTCCCGGTAAAAAAATTTGTTCATCAGGAAAAAATTCCTTTTTAAAATGTCGTCTCCTTGGAGTGTCTTAATGCCCCGGCAGCCTTATCCACCCTTTGAATTAGTTTTTTTTTTTTTTTTTATGAAACTATTTAGATACTTATTAACATGGGCGCCTCCCATAACGCTTTTTTTTATATCACACCTATTTCAGGGTTAGCTTACTCGGGATTTTTAAAAAACCCCCTTAAAACACCATCGTTTTCAGTTAGGATTCCAGTTTCCCCTTCCAGGGAGTCCCCTTTCTTTTCAGCTTCCACCAATGTTTGTAGGTAATTAAACAAACTTACCTCTGGATGTCTCCCCTTGCCACCCCAAAGTTTCCTATATTACCAACGGCCTTGAATCTGCTGCGAATTCTTTTGTCATGGCGCTCGATTAATGGAGGCCAGGGATTTCCAAAATTTCAACACTTATAATCAAAAATTGATTAAAAAAGAAAAGGGTTTAAAGTGTTGCAAGGCATAGTGTCGGCAGGGGTAGCTTTCTCATAGTCGCGTCTTCTAAAAAAGCAAAAAAACTTTTTTCAGTCTGGGTACTTTTTCACGACCTTTTTTTTTTGCTCATCTTCTCCCCCAATCATCATCTCATTCAAGACAGCTTAAAAGGGTGTTTCCCCCTACATCTCCCCACCTTTGTTAGTTTTTTCCCCCTAGAATACCTTGCTTTCTCATTAGACAAAAATACGGGATCATACATATAAAATTTTACCTGGTCACTAGTGCTCAAAGGGGTGAGCTTACCTTGTCCTACAAAATTGAGCTTGATTTGGGGCAGGAAGTCTTCCCAAATAGGGTACCTCTTATTTTTTCATTTCCAAGACTAAAAGTCAACTGGAAAGATAATTTGTCCACTTTACTAGGACATTTCCCCCATACCCTTTGGGTATTTTCACTTCATCCCCAAATTTTTTAAGGGGACGTGCGTCTCCTACTTCTCAATCCTAGTTTTTTGAAAATAGACGAGGCATTAAATTTTTACTTGCACCAAACAAAGTACTTTATCAAAATTAAAATTTCCAAAAAGTGCAAGGGAAAAGTAAAATTCCCCGATTCTTTTTTTTTTGGCAAATTTTAAAAATTTTTTTGTAAGATATAGAACATTTTTTCCCCATAAGCATCCTGGTTCTTTCTTTATCTTCCTCTTTTGTATAAATCCTTCTGAAACCCAGATATGATGGCATTGCTGAAATGCCTCTGCAAAAGGAAGTTTAAATTTTTAAATTTTTTTAAAAATTTTAAAAATTTAGCAAATTGGAATCCAATTGTTTTTTCTTCACCTTCCGGGAAAGGAAATGAGGAAAATCTTTCACTTTTTGGGGAATTTTCTTTGGCTCCTCTTCCTTTTTTTCCCCTTTTTCTTTTCCCCCCTTAACCCTCTTCCTCAAGTTTCTTATCAATCAATTCCCTTTCCCTTCTTAAAATAAAACATTTACCCCTAGGATTTTGCTCAGTATTTCTAGGGAACGACCCCGTGGGCTTTACTCAAATGTTAGACATTTGACAAGCTGATTTTTTAAGATTCCTAATGGGGCTTGTTTTTTGCAAAATTTTGTAGTCTTTTGCATATAACTTACATGATTCTTCCATTTTAACTGACCTTGCTGAGAAGAGGTATATATTAGGATATTGTTATGGGGAATTTAGATTAGGATTGGGGGGGGGGGGGGGGGAAAGGGGGGGGGGTTTCTTTTGAAATTTGGGGGAGGGGTTGTAGGTGTTAATTCCTTGATTTCCCCCTTTTGGAAATTTTTTGAAAAATTTACTTGCCTTTTCCCTGGGAGAGGAGGAAAAAATTTTTGTGGCACTCAAGAGTTGAGTGTGGCCCGAGCATAACTCACAAAAAGAAATTGTTAAATTGAAAGAAGGTGCAGAGGTGAGTTTCTTACCTGGGCGGTAAACAAAATTAGTTTAAGGTGTCCCTATCATTTCGTGCCCCCAGACTTCCTCTTTCATGTTGCCCCAAATTTTGTGCACTAGAGGATTTTATCTTCAAAACATAGCCTCATCATATGTTTACTCATTAGCCCACCAGAAGCACAAAACCAGAGATCTCAAGTGTCACTAAACTGAGATGAATATCCAAAAAGGAGTTACTGGTAATCCTTATGGGGGCATTTTCTAATTTTCCCCCTTTAAAACTTTCCCTGTTTTAAAGGTTTTCCCCAAACTTTTGAAGTTTGTGTGCATTTCTTAAAAGATTTGTGGGGGAAAAAAAACCCTTTTAAAAATTTGATGGAAAATTCCCAATGGGTTTCGACTTGGGCAATTTAAAAGTCCAAGCCCTACTTTTTCTTTTGGAAAAAGGGAAAAAATTGTAGCCTAATTACTCATCAATTTCATTATTATTTTATGTATTACAATATTTAAGAAAAATGCAATAGCTCATCAGGACTCTCATTTGGGTATCCTCCAAATTGATTTGATTGAACCCTTTGAACGGTGCTGGTTTTAACCGAAATTATTAACCTAAATTTTTGGTCTTCTAAATTTCAGGACCTTAACAACATACCCTGTATTCTCGAAGTGCTCTTCAACACCCAATTATTGTTGTTTTCCCTCGCCATTTTTCTTTTTCCTTTCTTCTCTGCCTCTTCTAAATTTTTCGCAAGGTGCTTTTTATCTCAAAAATTAATTGGTAAATTCAACACTTCTACTCTTGCGCAAAAAAGACCCTTAAAGAGAATGGGGAAAAAGATCACACAATGATAAGAAAAATTAAAAAACAAAAAAATTTTGCCTAAAAATACCCAAAAATTACCAAAATCTAATATCATTGTTCCCCGGCAACGGGCCAAAAACTTGATACACTTAGAACATATATATAAAATGGGAGCGTAAATTGCGCAATGCACTGGCGTATAAGTAATAAAATGGGGAAAAGTAAAGGTTTCGATCCCCGAGGAAAAAATAGAGAAATAGATCTATGGGAATTTTTATCAATATCAAAGGGGAAAAAAAGGGGGTTTTTAAAAGTCTAATTAAAAATTTAATTAAAACACAAGAAAAAATTTTATGACGAATCTATCATTATAACAAGGGAAATTAGAATTCACCCTGATTTTTAAACAAATTGCACCAATTATTAACTAGTGGTTATAAGGTTATTCAAGTGAGTTTAGAAAATCCTTTTGGGTGTTTACCTTTAAAAAATTAGTCGGGTTCCCCCGGGCTCCAAATTAAACCAAAGGGAATCAAATTATGTTCAACACCTCCCGAGCTACAAACAACTAATCCCAAATCAATTTAAACCCTAATCCCTTTTGATTAAAATTTAAAAAGAAACATTTCATTGCGCCCCCCATAAACTCTATTAAACAATTTTCGCAACTCCCCTATTTATAATCAAACTAATTAAGAATTCCTAACAAACCTAATAAATTTCCCCACAAAAAAGGATTTCTAACATTTTAAAACAAAGCGATTATAATTGAAATCAAAGGATTGCAAACATGAATAATCCTAATAATTCCTAATTAATAACATGGCTACAATTATCCTTTTTAAATTCTAGAGTTCTCCCTTTCCCAAGGATGATTTGAACATTTTAGTTTTAGTTTCATAAAAAAAAATTTAAATAAAGAGGGGCAAAGGAATTTATATTTAAAAAATAATAATTGCATAAAAGAAAATAAAGTAAATGAAACATGGTTTAATCTTAAGAGCTTCAATCTTTAAAAATGACTCCTTGAATTCTTCAATTTTAAAACAAACTTTAACAAAAAGCATTTTTCATGTCATCTAAACGAGGGAAAGGGATGACGATACTTTACCCTTAAAGTTGTTTATGGCGCGGTAGTCAACACACATTCTCCATGTCCCATCCTTCTTAAAAAAACCCAAAAACACAGGCACTGCACATGGGGCTCATGCTTTCTCTCAAAGTACCCCCCTTTTCCATTAATTCAGCGACCTACCTTTGGAGTTCCTTTGTCTCCCCTGGATTGTCCTATAAGTTGGCTTGGGTTTGGGAAACGATTTCTTTGGGTACAAGGTCAATCTGGTGCTCAATACCCCGAATAGGGGGTAGTCCCTTTGGAAACTCCTCGGGAAGACATCTTAAAAGGTCCGCAAAGAGACAAACCACACTAGGCAAAGATTTAGAAAATTCTTAGTATCAAACATGTTTCTTTAAAAAAAAACAAAAAATTGGTTCCTTCATCACTAAGCTCTCCTCACTACATTTGCTCTTGCACACAACCCCCCCTTTTGAAGGTGCCCTCTCCTTTTCACCCCAAAATTAAACCCCCCTTCAACTTGGCCTCTCAACTCTTTAACCTTCCTCTTTTTTTCCCTTTTTGATCTTGACTTTTATATTCCTTTTCTTTCTATTGTCTTTTGCTTTTCATTTCCCCCTTGCTTTTCACTCACCTTATGTTTTGCAAAAGATGTTGTAGCTGCAACTGGTCCTCATACACCTGTTTGGGGGGTTAACGGTTTAAGATTAAAGTTTTTCCCTGGGGTGAACAAGGTATACTTGTTAGAAAAGCCACTTTGAAAACCCTTTCCCTATAAAAATTGCCATGGCCCCCCCAACAACACAGGACATGCTTGCATTGGCACTACTTTAAAAAACACCTCTCCTCATCCCTTTCCAATCAAATGGCTTCTTCTCCCCTTTGTCTCCCACTATCATTCAACCACTGCAATTTATATGGACTGGGGGTGTCTAACTTTTTTGACCCCCAAAGCCTCTCAAAAAAAAATTATCACTACTTTGGTGCAACCCCCTCCATCAATGATAAACTAAAAGGGAAACTCCTAGAAAAACATTTTGTATGAAATATATTCTCTCTTTGCACCCCCTTCTTTTTCCTTCACCTAAAATTTTCAAGCTCCCCTTCACTACTGCCACTACCCTTTCCCCATTCGGGCCCCTCATCATCCCCAAGCACCCTTCAAAGGGAAAGGCATTTCATCTTCTTCACTACCCCCCTCATCTCATACTCTCCATCATCACGAAAAATCTTTACCGCCTTTTTGGACATTGACTAGCAATATGGCCTTCCCTTGGCATTTAAAAAATCTAATGTCACGATTTTTAGAAGTAGAAAAATTGGGGGTTTTCCTTTGGTTCAGGAGTAGAACCCGCTTCTTTGCTCCCCCTTTTTGGGTTTTGGGGGGTAAAGGCTTTTCTTCTTTCTTCCATTTGGGTTTGGGCTTCCAAGTGGATGAACCCTACCCCGTGGAAACCGTCATTAAATAATCCTTTCCTCTTGTGTGGTTCTCAAAACCCTTTTTAAACCATGGGGGGGAAAACCATACCTCCAATTTTACATAAAGCTGCAATTAACCACATTTTGGGTTTCTCTATTCAACCCCGCAAGAAACCAGCCATTGTAGCCTCTCTATCCTCCCCTACATTCCCCCCTAATTTATAGTGACTTCCATCTCCTTTAAAAAACTCATCTACCCTTCCCGGTTTTCCCTTCCCCCGGTTTTTTAAATTTTGTGCAATTCACGATAGTAATCGCAGGGACAAACCCTTCTTCATCACTCTTTTCATTCTTCCCCAAAACTTAATAGGGGGCTCGCCATTCCCCTTTTCATTCAACATTTTGATCCCACCACACTATAGCATTTTTTTCCCAAAACTCAATGGGAGGAAGTTTTACTTTCTTTCTCCCACTTAGTTTTGGGCAAACAAAACACCCCCCTCTCCCCCTTTTTCCCCATCTAAGTAGCCTTGGGGTCATTCTTTCCCCTTGGAAAAAAGGAAACTTTTTCTTTTTGCTACTTAATTGACCCCCTCTCTATTCCTATCTCCTCTATCTTCCCCAAACCCCAGTTTCCCCTTTTTCCGACCACTTAACCTCTTTTAAATCCCAAAAGAAGGGTCATAAAAAAAATTATCCGACATTTCATCTCCCCCCTCGGGACTCTCCTAGAACAAATCTCCCTTTTTTCCCCTTGGGAAAACGTTTGTGGATTGCTCTAATCTTTGCTCTACCGTTCATGAATTTGTTCCTTCCCTCTTGGGAAAATCCTCTTTATTTTTCCCCCCCAAACCCCCAATTACTAAACCCAGCATCAAACCTTCCCCTCTCACCTTAAAGGGGAATGTTGCCCCGACATTGTTCCCCCCAGAAAAGTTTTGTACTAACACAAAAATTATATAAATTAAAAACCCCACGATACACTCCCTTAGTGTTTTGCTCAAATGATGATAAACACCCGTCCCCCTGTGTATTCTCACAAAAAGAGAAATTTAACTCGCCAATTTTCCCCTTCTTAATTCTCTTGGGAAATAACCCAAAATACACCCAAAATTCCCCTTTCCCTAGAATTCAAAAACAATCTAGGGTTTGTAAATTTTCCTCTATTTTTTTTTTCCCAATTTTTTTTTTTTTCTCTTTTTTTTGCTTTTTATCACGTTTTTCTTGTCTTTCTTTTCTTTTTCTTTTTTTTTTTTTTTGTCGTGATTTTTTCTCTTTTTTTTTTTTTAAAAAAATCGACTAGTGAATTTAAATTTCAAAAAACAATTAATATTACGAAATTTAATGCTAACAATGGATTTGAAAGTTTGGGGTTGGGTTTTTATATTACCTTCCTCAAAATGAACTTGATGTTTTGACAAACCTAAGCTTTGATACCAAACTGATACGAACTACGCCAACCCGTGACGAAACCCAATACCAATAGTTCGGAAATTCATTACTTAAGACGCCCAAACACCTAAAGTGGAAACCGCGACCCGTTGTCTATAAGCGAGACAAGAACCTTGGTATATGTGTGATGCCACAACGGATAAAAGACGATTGATAAGTCGGGATGAATGCCGGGAAATAATTGTAAGTTCTAGTTTTTCTTGAAAAACCAAGAGAGGAGCCCTAAAAAGTGTTTAAATTTTCAATGATGTAAATTCTATCTCTTTCAAAACCCTAGGGCTTTATACGGGGTTACAATAGTAATAATAAAAAGCCCAAAAATGACATCAATTCAAAAAAGTGCGTAAAAAAAAAAACAACAAAAAGGCCGGGTCGGGAGTAAAAGGCCGATACACGCCCGTGTACTTTTCTGTAAAAACTAGCAATATACACGACCGTATACTTCTAGTGGGTTTTTCTTTCTGTGGTTTGCTTGACCCTACACGGCGGCCTTTTACCCGGTGTCTACCCGTGTATGATTATGTAAATTTTGGTTCCCTCACGGGTCCCTTTAAAAAAGTACACCCCCTCTTCCCCCCGTGCCCGGGTGTGACTTGTAAAGGAAAGGGTTTTCCCCATGGTTGTTCCAATCCTTTCCAATTTATGATTGCTCCAATCCTTTCCGGTTTATGGACATCCTTTTAAACCCCCGTTAAGTGCTTCCTTGAGTCTTTTACTAAACTTTTTGTGTCGACCCAGGCGGCACTTCAAGGGGATACATTCCTTCTTGGGCTTGACTTCATAGGGAAAATCTCTCTGTTCCATAAAAACTGTTTCCCTTTTTTCCTACTTATTGATGTCACTGATCTTCTGGTCTTTAAGGGTTGGGCCCCAATGCTCATTTTCTTGGCCTTTAAAGGAAAAGACAACTGTCCCTTGTACTTTTTGGGCCCCTCTTATGGTAATATCTGACTCTGATCCCCAGAATCCCTCAATGGTGCACTAAACTGCCGTAAAACCTCTGGACCCTCGAAGGAGAACATAACTGACCCTAAACAGTTTGGCCCCTGGTAGTCTGTCCTAGTACCTGAATGAAAAAGACTGTTCTGTTTTTCCACTTTAAGGCTAAGTAAACCCACAAGTGTCTATATCTTTGAAGCTTAACTACACAAGCTTCCATATTAAACCTAGATACAAAACTGCTAAGGTATGTTAGGAGGTTCAATGATCCACATCTGATAAACTAGTGTCTCAAACTCCTGTACATAGTATCCACTGTTTTCCCCCCCTTTTCTTGTGCTGGAGCGCAAAAAAACTCATGCGTAGTGTTTGGTACAAACCTATTTCTCAAACTGTTTATTCTCTCCAAGTGTTTTTTTAAATTTCCCCATCCATTCCCCACTAACCCCCTATTCTCCACCAAAAGGGGGCATACCCTGTGAACTCTACAGCTGAAGGTGTACCCTGGAGTCTTCATCAATTCTAACATTGAAACGCCCTAAATTTGGTTTCCCATCTAGGTAGTCATCGGGGGAAACCCCTACCATCAAATGAAGGCATCTGTACTTCGCACCTTTTCCTCGGGGTGGTCTAAATTCCTTTTCGAGTATGGGTTAACACCAAAATTACATCTCTTCTTCCCCAAAAGCATGATAATCTCCTTTAACTTAGGGGGTGTTGAAGGTTTCAAGGTGGGGTGGGAAGTATCCCACAATTTTGGTTTCCAATGTAGCAAAAATTTTGGTAAGGTCCTGAAATTGTTCTCTAAGTTCTTCCATTTGTATTTCGAGCCTGTCTGCCACCCCCTTGGTTATTGGCCTCATTGCCCAAGCCCCATTCACCTACCCCTACTGTTTGGGATGCGTTTATTTGAAAAACAAATGAAACTCAATAACTTAGCACACTCCCTTACTTCACCCCTCAAATAACACCATACACACATATTTACTTGCACCAAAGCAATGCTAATTACAACCCCTTTTTTTAATGGTGTTTAAAAAAATTCAAACACCAACAACAATATTTTCCCCCTCTTTTCAATCCGGGTGCGCAATTTTTTTTTTTTTTATTTCCCCAAGTTTTCTCCCACGGCAACAAAAAAGGAACATTACAATAAATTGTTCACTTCCACGGAAACAAACTAATATACTTCACTTTCCCGGCAATAATAACAAAATTTACTTCACTCCCCACAATTGTAACCGCAATCACAACAAAAAGGGGAGCAACTTCAAATTGAAATTCAAACCACTTCCTAATTGCAAGCCTTCCTTAATTGGTAAGAAAAAAGAATTAAAATTCAAATAGCACTCATTAAAATCCCCCAACTTTTAAAGGCAGTGTTTGAATTCAAATAAATTCCTACTTATCAAAACTCAAAGAAATCTGTAAATTGCACTTGTCCAATTCAAATTTCATAATGGAAATCAAAACAAAAGCACACATCCTCCTCCCCTGGGACAACAAGCCACGACAAAGGGTTTTGGTAAGTTTTGCAAGTTCCAAAATTTTGAATTAAACAAAACTTTTTTTTGAGAAAAAAATTAGTATCACAAAATGAGCACAACCTTTCCCAAACCAACTCCAACAAACCAAAATAAACTCCAAAACAAGGTAAATTTTACAATCTTAAAACCCAACAAACAACACAATTGCGATTTTCAGTAAATCAAACCCCAATGGGGAAAATTTAAATCCACGAAATCAAATGAAAACCAAATTTTCCTTTTTTCAAAATTGCTTAACACCAAAAAGATTAGTGCCAAACAAACTTGAAAACACATTCAAAAGGGCTTAAAAAAACGTCCAAGTCAAGGCAAAAATCGATTAAAAATAAGGCAAAATGACGGAACCCAAATGAAGATATGATGAAATTTCCCAAAGTCCCCAATGATATAAATTGAATACCACATAATAATACCTTCAAAAACCTCTTAAATTTTTAAATCCACGCAATAAACCCCAAATGACAAAGAAAAAAACCATAAAAAAATAATCCTCTCAAAAAGTGAAGGAAACGTTTTTTAGGGAAATTTTTAATGATGAACAAAATATAAATTGATGTGCTTCAAATAAGCACAAAATTCGTAACAATAAGAATATTTCTGACCAAGAAAAAAAACTCAATTCAACCCTGATATAAAAACTAGAGAAGAAAGAAATCACAAACAAAAAGAATTGAATAACTCCAATTTCAAGATGTTGCACTTTCCACAATTTCAAAATTTTGGGGTTTAAATTGATAAAAGTTTGGAACCAAGGTATGAACCCAATTCTCACGTGAAAGGGGAAATGTATAATCTGCAAAAGATAAGTCCCCAAACCCCTTTTAAGCAAATATTTTTACTTGCTACTCCTAGGATTAAAAGTGCTCAAAAATTCAAGGTTGCCACTTTTAAGGTGGTAACCCAAATGAAAATTCGACGAAATAAAGTGTCCCCAAAAACCAAATAGTTTATAAAAAAAAAAAATTAAAAGAAATGGTTTCAAAAAGCCGGGCTTTTATAGGATCTCGGCCCAATCATGCGGTTCAGGGTTGGTCCATGGATAACCACAAGCTGAGTTGAGGGAGTTTGTCCTTGCCTTAGAATTGATAAGTGTGCCCGTTTTAAAAAAAATACAAGAAAAATAGAAAGGGTTAATATAAAAACGGGGCGATTGCTCAAAAAGGGCCCCCAATGTAAGTTTGAATTCCTTTTGTTTTTGCCCCATGATAGGGGCTTGTCAGATTTTTTTCTATCATCTCCTCGGGCCCAAAAAAATTTGTCCTCAAATCTGGGAGGGGAAATGCAATAGAGACTTGTTTTCTCCTAGCAATCCATCTGATGAAATCTTTGTAGAATCCCAATATCTAAAATACTACAGGTGTTGATTGTTTTCTCTCCTCTATTTCTAGGATGTATCTAAATTGCAACATAAAAAATTTGCTCCATTATCCAATAAAGTTGCCCCTGTATCAACTGTTCCACTAAAACTTTTTTCCTCATTTTCTAACTTATCTGTATGTCGCTGATCTTCATGGTATCTAATGGTTAGCCCAAACTGCTCATTGTTCTCTGAGACCTCTGAAGGTAAACACAACTGTCCCTGTACATTTTGGCCCTCTAATGGTAAACTCATCTGACTCTAATCCCTAGAATACTCCAATGGTGCACTCAACTGCTCGTGAACCTCTGGTATCTCTGAAGGAGAAACATAACTGACCCTGAACAGTTTGGTTCCCTGTTAGTCTACTCCTAGTATCCTAGAATGAATAGGATTGTCTCTGTCCCTTTCCACTTTCAAGGCTAATGTATAACCTCATCAAGTGTACTATATCTCTGAAGCTTAACTACACAAGCTATCTATACTTCAACCCAGATACAAAACGTGCTAGGGTTTGTTTAGGAGGTTCAACTGATCCACATCTGATCACTAGTGTCTTAAACTCCTGTACATAGTCTCCACTATTTTACCCCCCTGTCTTAGTATCTGGAGACGCATAAAATTTAAATCATGCCTGTAGTGTTTCGGTATAAACCTATTCCTCAAAACTCGTTTCATGTCTCTCCAGTGTGTATTTCGGTCTCTCCATCAATTCGCACTTTAAACACCATATTTCTCCACCACAAAGCAGCATACCCCATGAACTCTATAGCTGCAAGGCGTACCCTGGAGTCTTCAGGAATTTTCAAAACCCATTTGTAAAGACCCTCAATTTGGGGTTTTCCCCAGTCAAGGTAGTCATCGGGGGAACCCCCCTACCATCAAATAAAAGGCATCTGTAGTTCCCCAAACACTCTATCCTCAAAGGGGGTCAAAATTTCCTTTGTCCGAGATGGTTTAAACCCCCAAAAAAATTAAATCATCTCTGTTTTCCCCTAAGAGCACGATAATCCCCCCTTCTACTCTGGGGTTCTAAAGGTTTACCACAGGTAAATTTGGTGGAAAAGTCTTCCCCTATCAATTTTGGTTGAAAATTTAGAAACCCAATTGGGAAAGGGTCCGAATTTGGTTCATCTAGAGTTCTTCCTTTTGAAATTTTGGGAGGGACCTAATCTGCCACCCATTTTGGTTTATTGGCCTCTTTCCCAATCCCCCCTTTCCCACCTATCAAAAGACATTTTTTTGTGATGCGTTTTTATTTGAAATAAAAAAGTAATCTCAAATAATTGTAGCAACTCCCTTCACTTCACCACGTCACAAAAACACCATCACAACTATTTACTTAGAACAAATTTCAATGCTCCCTTTTCACCCTTTTCTATACACGGTTTTGAAAAGGGGTCATTTTACCCCCAATCTTTACAGTAAAAAATTGTTTTTAAATTTAAATTATTGATTTTATAGAAATCAAAAGGAAAATGGTATTTTAAATTTATAAATCGTGATAAATCTTTTTAAATGGATCAAGGATGCAAATTAAAGTTTTTTTAGAAAAGTCACCCTACAACTTGGATCAAGAAAAGGGGAAATTTAAAACCAAAGGGAGGAAGCAGGGTTTTGGGAGGAAACGCCAAGGGTTAAAACCGTTTTACACACGGGAAAAGAAGGGGATATGTGGACTTTGAACGAGAAGAAACGCTTAGGGCAGGGTCGGGGTGGCCCCCCGGGGAGAAACCCGTCCTTGGGAGCCGTGGGGAAGCTGGGAAAAGCTAAGGAGAAGAAATTTTGGAACTCAACCAGGGGGATGGCACCCCTTAAAATTTGGCCTGGGTGAAAACCGTGGTACACACTGGGCCCCGGATGAAAAATTTTTGTTTAATGAACCTAATAAGGAAAGGGTTGGGAAAAATCTGCCGGGGTGGGCCTTGGTACACATTTGGCCCCGGGAAAAGGATGATACATGAAATAGGGCACAGGGGAGGCACGGTTTGCCCCACGGCCGGGGTTTTTGGGAAAGCCAGGGGGACAAAACATTTACTTCTCGAAATCTACTTAAAAAAGGAAAGATTTTTTCGTTTTTGCTAGCAAAAGATCAAATGCCATCCCCTAACAATTAAAAAAAAACCAACCCTAGGGGGTGGGGACAATTTTTTAATCTTTAACTTTTAAATTCTTTGGATCTTGAAAAAATTTGGGATATTTTTGGGGGCAAAAAGGCAACCGGGTTCTTTCAGGGTCTTTACTTTTTATTTTCGTTTTTTTTGAAAAACATGAGAGTTTTTAAGCTACTTTTCTACCCAAAGGGTCTTTGATGTTTAATTCTCCCGAATTGTGAGGCCCTAATTGACTTGAAATTTTTTTCTATTTTTTTGCTTTCGGGTATTCATATATCTTTGATCGTTTTGTCATTTTATCTTTGTTGATTTTTTGAAAAAGAGTTTTCACTAAAATTAGAAAGTTAATATATTGTCAACTAGCACATCAAATCGAAATTTTTTTGTTGTTCTAGTCTTAGTGAGCAATAACGTTTGGTTATAAAAGAGATGAACGAATTCATGTTAGGGAGGTGTATAAATTCATTTTTAAATGGGTTATTTTATAATTATTTGGCAGAATTGGTGGTCTTTTTATTTTTTTTAATGCTTTGGAAGTTTAAATCCTAAGCGCTTTTTAGAAATTGTCAATCGATAAGAGAAAAAAATCAAAGAGTTTTTCTTGATTATGGGAGGAAGTATGGAGAGATTTTTTTGTTAGAGCTTGTTAAAAACCAAACCAGTTTATCAAAGAAAAAAGAAATAAAAACATTTGCATGGGATGATCAATTCCTAAAATTTAAACTTTTTGTTTCCCTTTGGCTGGGCTTTTACAATATTCAATTTTTTTATCTTTTTTTAATTTTTATTTCGTTCCCCAAAAACCCCAAAAACCCCCCATTTTCCTTTCCCTTTTTTTATTCCCCCTTTGGATAAAATAAAATTTAACCAATCTCTGGGTTTTGGGACCCTGCTAAACCGCTTTAAGAAATCATATAATTGCCCTAGGAGTAGGTTTTAATTTTTTTTTGGGAAATTTCACCCCAAATTAAATTTTGGCGCGCTCCCGGGGTTTGGTGCCCAAATTTATTTCTATTCTTGTATGACTCTTTTCTTCTCAGACAGGTGAACAAACTTATTTTTTTGGAAAATTAAAAAGGGACTCTAAGAGACTAGGGCCCAAAAGCTAGATCATCACTAGACAGAATTTTGCATCGGATTTGTCTGATTCATTCCTTGTTCAAAAAAGAAGATGATATGGCAAATCTCGAGAGAACTTTAAAGGGGAGTTAGCTGCCCCGGGGATGTGAATCAACAACCATTTTGGCATTCATATCCCGAAATTAGCTGTGGGAATTCGAGTTGAAATTTTTTGGGGTTAATACATCTGCTCCCCACCTTTCATGGTTTTGAAAATAAAGGGATCCTCAAAAGCATTTGAAAGAGTTCCTTATATTTGTTTTCAGTATGAGGCCGAAGGGAAAAAACCAACGATCAAATCAAGTTACTGTTTTTCCATTTTTTTTAAGTACAAAAGCTAAAGTTTGGGTTTTTTTTAAATTTCCTCCAGGTTCTATCCCCACTTGGCAGATATGGAAAGGGACTCTTTTTGGAAAAAAATTCTTCCCCGCATCCAGAGCCGCTGGTTTTAAGAAGGGGAAATTTTGGTAAAAAAACAAAGGGCCACCAAGCTCTTCATGAGTATTGGGGGAGGTTAAAGGGCAATTGTGTGCAAGCTGCCCCAACGGGGGATTTTTTGACAACTCCTTATCCAAACTTCTACGGGGCCAATTCCGATGGAAAAAAGATGAGGGATGCTGCAAGGGGGAGGCGCCATAAAAAAACAAAACCCCGGGCAAGCAAAAGGGAATTAAATCCCATTATAGCTGCCCAATTGCAAAAATTTTTGGGTTAGGCAGGGAACATCTTCAAGGGAAAGGTAAATGAGGTAAGTGTTTTTAAAACCTTTGAAAATCAAATTTAAAAATCTTACCCCCCTTTTTGCAGCAGCTAGCTCTTGGAAAAACGCAGCAGGTAAAGGCTTTTTGAATTTTGTGCTCCTAACCCATAAAAACCCCGCCATGTACCCCCTTTTAAAGATGCAATCATAAAACCCAACCCCCCCAATTTTTCCCCTTGTAGGAGGATTCCCGGGGACACCAAAAAGGAAGTATGCCCCTTTCTCGAATACTTACAATCCGGGTTGGAGGGTTCACCCAAAATTTCCCTTATGGCAAAAAACCCTAAACGGGGTCCAATTTTTCCAGCCTAAGCCATCACCCAAACGAAACCCCAAGTCCTTCCACTTCGGGTTGCCCCTTGAGGAAAATTGTTTTTCTCTAGTTGTAAATTACCAAACAATTTAAAGGGGGAAACAAAGAAAAGCATTCAAAAATGGAGAATCGGGTTTAAGCCAACTTGCTTAAAGTTTGTAAACGGGTTTAAAAGAAACTAAAGGGTTTAATTTTACCTTCTCAAACTATTACAAACCAAAAGGGAAAAAGCGTTAATGCAAAAAACCTTGAAAAGGGTGGAACAAATTTGCAGGGATCAAATAAGAAAAGGACACCCGTCTAATCTTGAGGAAGGGACCAAAAAAGAGTTTTCCCGACTCCGAGCCAGCGGGGCGACCAGATTAGCAATTCTTAGTTGACCCATCAAAGGCCCACATTGTTTCCACCCCCCTTTCCCCTCCAGATTAGCGAAATCCAAGAATGAAGCGGAAGAAAAAAAAGATTCTGGAAACTTTCGCAAAATCGAGGTAAAAATTTCCCTTTTCTTTTATGCAAAATAAAACAAATTTCCGGGGCTATGCTAGATTTTTCAAGACTTGTGCGCAACAAAAAAAAGCGAAAGGTAATGAAAAGGGTTTGTTTTTGAGTGAAAGTGTTTCAGCAAATTTTTCAGAAAAAGCTTCCTCCCAAATTTTAAGGAAACCCCGGTATGGGTTTACCAAATTTCCTTGGGAAAATAGGTTTAAAAATTTGAATGTTTAAAACCATGTGTGTCTAGGGAAAATTCTATCAATGTCAGCCCCTTTTTCTGTTTAACACGTTTAAAAGTTGGTCCTTTTAAAAGGGAAAAGAGTATTATTGTTTTAAAAAATTGCGATAGGGCCAAAAGGTTTAAACCCGAGGGGTTTTAGAGGATGTTTTAAATTTTAAGTCCCAAAGGGGTTTTTTTTTTCCCGCTGTTTTTATTGCTTGCAGGACCAAAAGTGATTCTCCTACTTCATCATGAAAATTTTTTTAAAGGGGGACCCTTCCCTTTAAAATTCTAAAACGAAAATCGATGTAAAAGGGTGGCACCCTACTATGGGAATTTTATGGGGAAAGTGTTAAATTTTTAAAATTTTGATTTCCATGAAACCCCTAACGATATCTCTCCTGTTTTTTTTACGGATGGGTTTTTAACCCCCACTTTCAGGCACCCGCTGGAATTTAAATTTCCTTTTTCCAACATCTAGCCAGGACGCTAGCCAAAACCTTTAAAAAAAGGGGGCTTCAGGGGGGCAACCCCTGCAAAAAAAAAAAAAAAATTTTTTTAGTTTTGTTTTGCTTTTTTTTTTTTTTTGTTTTAGTTTAGTTTTTTTTTTGATTTTAGTGTTTGTTTTGAACTCTTTGGTTTAGCTGAGCAAGGGTACATATCAATTTGTGACACTTTCCAGAACTTAAGGGGGGAACTCCAATACCAGGGAAGTGCCATATTTTCCTTTTTCTTATTTTCTAATGTTCCTTAAGTTTTTTAATTTCTCTTTTTAAATTTTGTGAATTTGAAACAGGGAGGACACTGTTCAACTAAGTGTGGGGGGAAGGGTAATTTAAAAAAAAGAGAATTTAAGGAAAAATAAATTAACTCTTTAAAGTTTGTCCTTAAACAAAATTTTTAAACCCAAAAATTTTTTTTAAAATTAACATGGGCATTTGGAGATTTTACTAATTTGTAATAAAACTCTACCAAAAAGTGAAAAATTTTCTTGGGTTTAAAAGTTTTTACTCACCCATGATGTGAAGAATACTGGTTAAAATTAATTTGTGAAAACTTTAAGAAAAAAAATTTTTCCTTGTATTTTTCTTTTAAAAATTTGGGAAATCAAGAGTTTAGTCGGTTCCTAAGTGAAAAATAAACAAGTTTACTTCTAGGTTATATTAAACTACTGTATACTCTTTGAATTTTTTTGTTTAAAACAATCATAACACTTATGAAAAAAAAAAAAAAAAATCAAGCATAGCCATTTCTCTAATGATTCAACTAATTGAGTTAAGAGTATTCAAACTTGAATTTTGAGTGAGGAAGAGTCCGTTTGGGGGACTCAAAACCCCGGGCCCCTTAAATGACAGCTGGGATGTGCCGATTCAATGAACTCACTATAACGATAAGGGGTAAAAGGCAAAAGTTCATGAAAAGAAAACGGGCAAAAAACCCCTCAAAATAAAAAACTTGAATAAAACAAAAGAAATGAATGAAAAAATTCATTGAATAAAACAAAAATGTATTAAAAAAGGGGGAATACCCGGGAAAAAGCTTTTACCCTATTTTTTACTTTATACACAAAAATTATAAAAACCCTTTTTTTAAAATCCAAAAAAGTTTTTAATTTGGGGGTTTTTCCTTATGGATTAAGTATTTACTTTTTGGGAAAAAAAAATTCTTTTTTCTAAACCCTGAGGATTAAAGTTTTTTTTTGTTTAGATTAGCTAATTAAAATTTTTTCCCTTGGGAATTTGATCAAGGAAACCCGTTTGGGGGGAAAATTGTAGACTTAAAATTACAAGTCATAATTACAAAAGAATAGATGGGTTTGGGAAAGATGAAAAGAAAAACTTGTTTTTTAAATTTTTTGGGTAGATTTCTCAAATTTAAATTTATGCAATTGCTTTGAGGACAAGCAAAGTGTAAGTGTGGGGGGGAAATTTTATAGAGCCCCTTTTTTACTCAATTTTTTATAGTAAAAAATTGTGTTTAAAAAATTTTTGATTTTTTAGAAATCAAAGGGGAAAAGGGGACCCTTTTAAATTTTATTAACGTGATAAATCCGGTTTTAAAAGGAGTTAAGGATTTCTAATTCAAGTTTTTTAGAGAAGTCTTTTACAACTTGGATCAAGGGCAAGGAAATTTCACCCCCCGGAGGGGAAAGGTTTGGGCACACCAAGGGGTTTAAAAACCCTGTTAAAACACTGGACAAGAAGGGGGGAAATGGGACTTTGGGGCAGAAGAGACACGGCTTAGGGCACGCCCGGTGGCAGCCGTGGGGGCAACCGTGCTTTGGGGCCGTGGGGAAGCTAGAAGGGGCTAAGGAGAAGAAATTTTTGGAACATCAACCAAAAGGATGGGACCCTTGAAATCTGGCCGGGGGGGTAACCGTATACACCCCTGGGCACAGATGAAAACTTTTTGATTATGCATAAATAAGGCACGGGTTTGGGAAAACTAAACCCCTGGGTGGAGCCGTGGACACAAATGGGCCGGAAGATGATACATGAAAATTTTACAAAAAAATGGATGGCACGATTGACCCCCGGGCCCTGGTTGGGGGGCCAAAAAAACGCCCGAAAATTTACTTCTCGGAAAACTACTTGAAAAAGGAAAGAAAAATTTTGTATCTTGCCCAGCAAAAGATCACATGCCCTCTCCCCCAACAAAAAAAAATTGAAAACCCAAACCCCAGAGGGTTTAGGACAACTTTTAATCCCTTTAAATTTTTTAATCTTTGGTCTTGAAAAACCTTGGATCATTTGGGGGGCAGAGCAAGGGAACCCGGGTTTTCAGTCTTTACTTTTTTAAATTTTGTTTTATTGTGAAAATGGTAAACTAAGCTACTTTTCTAGCCAAAGGGGCATAGTGTTTAATTCTCCACGAATTGTGGGGGTTAATTGACTTGTATTTATTTTTATTTTTTGCTTTCGGGTAAATTTTTATCTTCGACGTTTTGTCATTTTTTATCTTTGTTGATTGGGATGAATTTGAGCTCTTCTACTCAAAATTTGCAAGTTAATATATTTTCAAAATAGCACATCAAAACCGTAATTGTTGATTGTTCCCAGTTTTAGTGACGCAAAAAAAAGGTTTTGGTTTTTAAAAGAGAAGTCGAATTCATGTTATGGAGGTGTGTGAAACATGTTTAAATAGGTTATCTTAAAAATTTACTGGCATGAATTGGGGGGTCTCTTAATTTTAATGCTATTGGGAGATTAATTTAAGCGCTTGTTTGGATTGTTAATCGATAAGAGAAAAAATAAAAAAGCTTCTCTTGATTATCGAGGAAGTAACCCGGGAAAATATTGTTTGAGCTTGTTAAAAACCATAAAATATTTATCTAGAAAAAAAGAATAGAAAAAAATTTGCATTTAGATCAATTCCTAGAATTAAACCCATCTTGATTCCTTTGGGTAGGTTTTTATCAATATTCAATTTTCTTATCTTGTTTTTAAATTTATTCCATTCACAAAAACCCCCAAACCCCCTTTTCCTTTTCCATTTTTTTCCCTTTGGGTAGAAAAAAATTTAACCCAATCTCTGTGGATTTGACCCTACCACCGCTTTAAAGCAAAAACATATAATTGTATAGGAGTAAAGGGTTTTTTTTTTTGTTGGATTCGACACCCATCAAGGTGTATAAAAAATTCAAACACCCCAACAATTTAAAAATTTTCCCACCTTTTCAATCACGGTGGCAAAAATTTTTTTTTTTTTTTTTACTTCCTTAAGTTACTCCCCCGACAAAAAAACACAATGAACATAACAAATTTAAAATGCTTCCCCTTCCATGGCAACAAAACAACTATTTTAATTTTCCCCTTTCCCGGGGAAAAAAAACAAAAAATATTCCCCTCCCCACCCAAATTTAACCGGAACTCACAACAAAAAAGGCGCAACTTCAATTTTAAAAATTTAAACCACTCACTTTGCAAGCCTTTTTTCAATTGGTAATTTAAAGATTCAAATTAAATTGAAAACATTTAAATCCCACAAAATTAATGGCTGTGTTTTTTTAAATTAAATAAATTCCTCTCTCAAAACCCCAATGAAAAAACCCGTAAAATTTCCCCTTCTTTAATTTGGGAAATTTCATAATGGAAATCAAAAAAAAAAAGCTACAATCCTCCTCCATGCCAAAAAAACAAGCCCCCCGGTAAGGATTTTTTTGGGTTTTTAATTTTCCAAAAATTGTTTAAAATTTAAAAAACACTTGAAACCTTTTTCCCCCCACGAAAATTTGTGATCACAAAATGATGCAACAAACCCTTCCCCAAAACCCAAACCCCAAAAAAACCCCCAAAATTAAATCCAAGACAAAGGTTTAAATTTTACAATCTTAAAACCCCAACAATCAACACAAATTTCGATTTTCACTAAATCAACCCCAATGGGATGATTAAAATTACGAAAACAAATGAAAACCCAAATTTCCCCCCCTTTAAAATGTGCTTGATACCAAAAGATGATTGGGCCCAAAAAAACACTTGAAAGCACATTTAAAAGGGTTAAGCAAAACTATTCAAGTTAAGGCAAAACGAATCTAAAAAAAAAGGCAAAATGAAGTGAACCAAGTGAAGATATGATAAATTTTCCAAATGTCCAATGGTATAATCGGAATACCACACTGATAATACCTTCTAACAACCTCTTAATTTCATATAATCGACGCAAATAATCCTCAAATGACAAAAAAAAAAAACTGTAACAAAATAATCCCTCTCAAATAGTGAAGAACACGTTTCCTAGGGAAATTTTCAATGATGAACCAAATATAATTGATAGATACTTCAAATAAGCACAAGAATTCGTGAAAAATAAGAAGTATTTCTGACCAAGAAAAATCTCAATTCAACCCTAGATATGACACACTAGAAAGAAAAGAAATCACAACAAAATGAAAATTTATTTTAACTCACAATTTCAACTCTTGGGGTTGAAAAATTTATAAGAGTTTGGAACTAAGGTATGAACCCTAATTCTCAGTGAAAGGGAAATTTTATAAACTGCAAAATGATAAGTCTCCTCAAAACCCCCTCTTAAGCAAGTATTTATACTTGCTACTCTTAGGGTTAAAAAGTGCTAAAAATTTTCAAGTTTGCCACTTTTAAGGTGGTAACCCTAAATGAAAGTTACAAGGAAATAAAAGTGTCCCAAAACCCAAAAATAAAACCCAAAATGTTAAAAAATAAAATATAAAAGAAATGGTTTTTAAAGATGCGGGTTTTTTATGGACCACACCCCAGTCATCGCCGGTTTAGGTCGGTCCTTGGATAACCACAAGCGAGTTTGGGGGAGTTTGTCATTCCCCTAAGAATTGAAAAGGTGCTGTTAAAAACAAAATACAAGAATAATAAAAAAGGGTTAAAATTTATAAAAAATTCCGGGGTCGATTGCTCAAAATGGGCCTAACGTAAAGTTTTTAAATTTTTTTTGTTTTCCCCTAATGTTGGTCTTGTGGGTTTTTTTTCCTATCACGTAAGGGATTGAAAAATCAAGTTGAAAATTTTCCACCTTTCACTGGTAATAGAAAACCCAGGGGAACCTTGACTAGGTGCCACGGTAAAAAAGGTTTTTTGATATTATGAGGGGATGAGGCATGAAGTGAAGATGGATCTTTAAATTCTCTGAATATGGGGTTTTGTGGTGGGAAAAATTACAACTAGGTCGTAGGGCGAGGGGGATAAAGTGCGTTCATGGCCGATGAAAAGGTGATAGATGCGTTTTGTCCCGACTATATAAACAGGAGTGTTTGGAGTTGCAACCCTTGAGGCGGGGTAAAAAGAGCATGATAGTAGAAAAGGAGTTTGAGACATTGTGGCAAGAGTAATATCAGGGAACAAGTGTCCATAGCTTTTTCATAAAGGGGGGTTGAAGTGGTTTTGCCTATAGTGGAACTCCGCATTACCTGACTTTGGGATGTGATTAATTCCCCGTCAGGTAGAGCGGCACACGCAGGGGGATTAGAGATGGGGGATCAGAAATCATATTAACACCAAAATCAAAGATGGTGAGAGGAGAAGGATGGGGAAAGGAAAAAGGGAAAAGCGGTTGTTAGGGATTGTTGACCAAAACAAAAAAAGAGGGCAGGATATCAAATTTTTCAAGGTTTGGGGATTTCCCCATATTGCTTCTCAATGTCCAAAAAAAGGGTTAGGGTCATCAAAGGGACAAAGTTGGAGTGGGAAAAAAATAGAAGGTACTGAGGTGAAGAAAAAGATAAGACATAATAGGGTAGTACAGGGAGATATGCTAATGGTTCAGCAGGGGAAATGTTCCCAATCAGAGGGCCAATTTTTTTTTATCCAAGGGTGGTGCTGGGAAAGACTTGTTTGATTTTGGTTTTATACAGGCAGTTGCACTAAAGTTGCTTCGCAAAAAATGGGTTACAAATTTGGGTTTGCGGTAGACAGCACCAAAGACCTTATACTTCATTGGTTTAGTCCACAGGGAGCTGTTAAAATACACAACAGGTTCGTGTTCCATTTCTTATTGGTGATTTTACGACGAAAATTTTTTTTGTTAGCTCCCCCGGAAGCTCCGTTTGATCCTTTGGGAAATTCCTTGGCGTATACCTAGAGCTAAACAAATGGGTACACCAATGATATACCATTCAGCAACAAAACAAAACATACAAGCTTTTTCCTAGATCCAATGAAATCAAAAACAAGATTTTATTTTCCCTTTAAAAAGCCCAGGAAGAGGAGTAGTTTATGTGGGGGCCAGCGGATGGGCGAACAGATTCGAGGGCGAATATTTTCAACATGGAGGGAATGTACGATTTAAAAGCAAAAATACGAGCCCAAAAAAAAGGGGGACTAGGGGTCGGGAGGACCCAAAGGGGAAATTCCCGGCCAGCATTTAAACCCCCCGAGTTCACCTAAAGGGCCCCCGGCCCCGGCCCGGCCTAAAAATGTAGGGCCCCCGGGTTTAATTGCCCGGGCCCAAAAGAAGGCTGCCGGCCCAAGTGAAGGCCTCGGCCTTGAAGTTTCCCCACCCAAATTTTTTGGATGTTTTAAATAGGGACCTTAGGGTTTTTTTTGTAGAGGGAGAATCATTTAGTTTGTAAACACAGGACACTTAAGTGTGTGAGTTTTTTTTGGAATTTGAGACATTTAGATTGAATTTCGTATTTCGATTGTTCTTTCAAATTCTTTGGTTTATATAGAATTTGTGGGGAGTGTTATTTTAATTTTTGGAATTTTTTAACCCTAGTGATTGTTTTTTAGACGGGGTTTTTATCGTTCTATGATTTGATTGCGAAACATTTAATTTTATCATTCCCTTTTCATCTATGATTGATAATTTTATCCATATCATTTATTTAGCATTTTTATAAAAAACCCGAAAAAAAATAAAAATTGGAGTTATTTTATTTTGTTGATGATTGGGTTTTGTTTTAAGGAAATCGAATCGAGTCTGTGTCACACACCACTTTCACAGTGCAACACCCCATTCTACGTCCCTTACACCCATGAATCATAAGGAAATGGAAACAAAAGGAACTCTGCAAATGGCAAGAAATTATTTCCAACTAGCAAAGTGAAATTAAAGTATAATAAAAAAATAACTCTACAAGTAAGATGTTTGAATTCAAAAGGTTTCCTAATTCTCTACGCAAGTTAAGCAAAATTGAAAATAAATTAAATTTCCGAAATTTCAAGGGAAAAAACAAAGCATTAATCAACATATTCAACTTATGGAATTCTAAATTTTGGAATTCAAATCTAAAACTTCCCCTTTTTCCCCACACAACAAAATCACAGCAAAGGTGCAATCTGATTCTAACTTCAAAGCTTTTAATTAGAAATCACGTAAGCAATTTCGGGGAACAATTCAACATAAGATTTAAAGTTTCACTCACACAATTAAATTTCAAAATGGAATCAAAAACCCTAAACCCCAATTAGAATCACAAAAATTTCCTTTCTCAAAACCCTTGCTTGATACCAAATTATGATGTGTTTATGGTCTTAATACCAACAAAAAAAAACAATCAAATTGTTTCCCAAATTTTCAAACTAAATTGGCGTAAACCCTTATTTAAAGATGAACCCCTAATTGGTAAAACGAAAAAATAAACCCAACCAATTTACACCTAGATATGACGATTACTAAAAATTGGAAGAAAACTAAAGAAATTTGATATAACCACAATTTTCCTGAACTAATCGCCACAATTTCAAATGTTTTGATAAGGAAGAGGATGCATGAGGGGGGCTCCCCATGACACAAAATTCAAATATGTAATGTCCAAAAACACTAAAAAACCCTATTTTAAAAGTTTTTATCTTGTTCAAAATAAGGAAATTTAACAAAAAAAAAATACAAGTAAAAATAACTTGTGGTGGGTTTTTCCCAACAAAGAAAAAAAAATGAAAAAAACAATGGGGCCATTTTCCTTCAATTCCATGGAGCAATGTAGCCCAATTTTTTTTGATTTATGTGGGCCCATGAATAACCCAAAAAATTGAGCTTAAAAATTTTACTGTCATTTGTAAAAACCACAAATGTACCTTTTTGAAATAACAACAATTTTTACAATGAAAAGGAAGATACAAAATAGACATTTTCAAGGTGTAATTATTCAAAGAGGACCCTCATGCCAAATTTTTTCCCCTTTGGCTCTTGCCCAGTGATGGGTCAGTGGGTATATGATTCCTATAAATGCCTTATAAGTGGAAAAACCCAAAGAGAGGAATACTACACGAAGGTTGAGTTAGTGTTGTAATCTTTGCATTGAAATGTGAGAATTACCATTAAATGAGAATGCAAAATTTTCAAAACCCCAAAAATTTGAAATATTTATTCAATAAAAAGATCTGAATTTAGATAGAGAAGATGACTAGAGTTGAGCAATGGGCTATGATGTACTCCATTACTACCTTAAAAAGGCAAAGTTATAGCAAAGTTTTTTTTCAAAAAAGAAATTAATATAATAATCTAATCACCCCTAGAGACAGATATTGGGACAGTTCAAATTAGAGTTAGAATGGTGATAAGTGAAAATGGGGGCCAAATTTGGTGCTCTTTTTATTCAACCAAGTTCCTTTATCAAAATTTTGGTAGCATAAATGGGTATCCCCAAAAAGAAAAAGTTTTAGAAAAAAAAAGCGGGGGGAGAAAATAAATTTAGTGAAATTGTGGGGGTGAATTAAAATGGTAACAATTGTGTTACCAAAAAAACACTAAAGTAAGAGGAGTTATGAAAAAAAGTTCATTTTAGGATACTTTTACTCCTAGAAGTACTAAGAGTAAAAGGTTTAAGAATGATATTGGTGAAGAAAAATTTAATTAGGAGATAGCAGAATTTTTTATGTTGATGCAGACATGGCAGTAAAAAGAATCGAAACTAGAGACCCAAAATGATTACAACACTTCCTTTTCCTGAATGAAAGTGAGAAATATTAACTATTAAAATTTCATAGCTCTTTCGAGAACTAAGGAGAAACATGATGGCAAATTTGGGGGATTGTTAACAAAATTTACCAATCCCAAAATTTTCCCACCAATTTAGACAAACTAAGATTCGAAAAATTGATACATATATTAAGGGGAAATTCTAGTTACATGGTATTTA
>JBBMOL010001941.1:0-30552 GCA_037954665.1 Laguncularia racemosa
TAGTGGCAGTTCCTTGAACCATAAAATCCTAAAGAAAGTTTGACCTTTTTGAAGACAGGGCCCGGGAATAATTTAATGGTCACATGGTGGGGGGGAAAAGAAGGGGCAGGCTTCTTGAAGTGGAGGGGCTACTTTATATGTCCAAAGTTGAGGCTTTTTTCTAGAAAGATCGATGGATTGGCTGTCTCACAACATCAGTTGGCTATTAGGGAAACCCTTAGGTGGTGAGGAAGGGCAAACAGAGCAAGTGGATTATTTGGGAAACCTAATTCGGGCCCCAGAACAATCCATACAACAATACTTAAAACCCAGGATGGAAAAATTCACCCAAACTTTTCTTGGACTAAGCACAGTAATATTCAAAAGGGCAATCTAAATCCTCCACCAGGTTATCAGAGGCCAATGGTCCAGAGTTCCAAACCGCCACTTGAAGATCTCCTCATAAAATTCATCAAGGATTCAGAAGATAGACAGAGTCCTTAGATTGATTCTAAAAAAATCAAGACTCGGTTTGAGAATCATGAGGCATCAATACACAATCTTGAAAACAGGTCGGTCAGATAGCTAAGCTTCTGTCAGAGAGATCTCAAGGTTCATTACCGGAAAACACGAAAACCAACCCTAGAGAACTTTTAAAAGCTATCACATTACGAAGTGGTAAGGAACTACAACCAAAGGTTCAAGAAGAAGAGAGTCGGGTGACTGAACTAGCAAAAGAACAAGTATTTCTCAAAGAAGGGAAAAGCATTCAAAAAAATCACCTAAAGAGAAATCATCACCTCCATTAATCAGAATAAAAGCCATTGTCCCTTATCAGCACGACTAAAGAAGGACAGAACAGATGGGCACTATGGTAGATTTTTAGAGTATTCAAGGGAATTGCGTATCAACCTTCCACTGGTTGAGGCATTATCACAAATGCCACGATAATGCAAAATTTTTGAAAGAGTTGCTATCGAACAAAAGGAAGCTTGAAGAGTTCTCCACTGTAACTTTAGGAGGAAAATGCTCTGCGGTAATTCAAAAAAACAAACTCCAAAGAAGTTAAAAAGTCCTGGGAGCTTTTACCAAACCCTTGTTTTGATAAAAAAATTTTTTTCGAAGAAGGGGTTGGCTGTTTTGGGAGCCAGCATTAATTTGATGCCATAAAAAGATGTTCCGAAATTGGGTTTTGGAGAGCCAAAACCCGCCAAAAATGAGTCTTCATTTAGTCGATCGACGTCAAATTCCCCAAGGGGGGATAGTTGAAGATTTTAGTGAAGGGGAGGACTTCATCTTCCAGGGGATTTCGTCATCCTTGCATGGAAGCAGTTTTTGGGGGGTCCCCTTAATTGGGGAGGCCACTTTTGGCTACTACTAACCCCAAATTGATGTTGGGGATGGAATTAGGGTTGAGAATGGAAATAAGAGGTCATAGTAAAAAGCATGAATTTTTAAACAAAGCCTGCACATGAGATAATGCTATGAAAATGCTCCCTCGACTTCGCAGTTTCGGTTTATTGCAAGACCTTTTTGGTGGTGATGATTGAATTTGTGTTTGATGAATGGGGAGAAAAGCAACCAAAATATGGGATTTTAAAAAGGGTTTTCAAACAGCTTAATAATAAACCTAGTTTGGGGGAAGAAAGAAGCTTTGAAGGTATGAATAGTCACCATTCGAGATCGAAACCTTCAAATTTAGGAACCACCTGAGCTAGAATTGAAAAAACTGCCCTAAAAAACCTTTTAAAAATGCATTTTTAGAAGAAGATTCTAACTTCCATCTTAAATTGCACAAAACTGTACAAGTCAAAGGAAAGGTTTTGCATGCCTGAGGCAACACAAGAAAGCAATTTCATGGAAAAATTGCAGATATAAAGGGGATTAGCCCCTGTTTTTTACACAAAAATTTTGATGGAAGATCATGTCAACCAGGGGAAAAAGCAATTCCGACTTAATCCCAATATGAGAGATGTTGTAAAAAAGGGCATCAAAATTTCTTTTATGCAGGAATGATCTACCGATTTCTGATAGCTTGGGTGACCCCTTCAGTAGTTTTGAAGAAAGGCGGGTTGACAGAAATACGAGTGAAAAAAGAATCTCCCAATGAGAACTATCACTGGTGGGGAAACTTGTATAGTTTCCACAAGTAAATGACGGGAATTTGAAAGGATCATTTTCCTTTCCTTTTGTAGACCAAATGCTTTTAAAGGTGCTAGCATGCTATTCTGTTTTCCCATGGGAGGTCTGGATATTTTCAGATTCCTATACACCGAAAAAAAGACCAGGAAAAAAAACGAATTGACAGCCCCTTTTGGGCCTTTTCCCTTTCGACGCATGCCTTTCGGATTAGCAAAAGCTTTTCCCGCCCCTTTCAGCGAGCATGAGGTATTTTTGGGTTTTGGTAGGGAAAAAGAGGGAAAAGATACAGGGATGTTTTTCTATTTTTGGGGGAATTTTTTTTGAGGTGTCTACACCATTTGAGTTAGTGTTGAAAATGTGTAAAGACACTAACCTGGTCCTAAATTTGGGGAAGTACCATTTTTGGAAAAAAGAAGGTTTTCTTGGTTTAAAATCTGCAAGAAAGGTATTTTTAAAGGTGAATGGTCAAAGGCTTAAGCATTATTTGGGGGAAAAAACAGTTTGGGAAAGAAAAGGAGGAGCAAACCTCATTTCATCTCATTTGAGCTCCACCGGTTCATTCGACAGCAAAACACGTTAAACAACGAGCTTCTGGGAGGAACCCTGTTGCTTAGGTAAGTTTTCTTTTTATTTATTTATTTTTTTATTTTTACATCCTTTGTTTTGGAGTAATTTTGTGGGGAAGCAAGTTTCAGAGGGGCTAACCAAGTGTGGATTCTTTAAAGTAATTAATGGCTTTTTTTTAAGTTTTTAAGTGTGGGGAAATTCAGGAGGGGAACCCCTTTTAAAGGGAAAAATGCAAGATAAAGTATGACAGGTAGTACTTTGATTGAAAAATCGGGTAACTAGTCGTGTACCCGGGCTTTTAACACTGCAGTGGGTGTCTAAATTGACTTTGAAAACCCAAGGGGGAATACGTCATGGCGGCCCTCCCGTGGACTTCAAAATTTGTAATTTTTTAAATTCAGAGATAACAAAAAGGTAACGTCGGGTCCCTAGTCGTTATCTAACCCACAGAATGCACAATTCGTACACGAAAAAGGGTATCGTCGTGTCCCGGGTCGTTATCTGCCCCACAGAACACCCCCTCTATTATACACAACAAGGTACACGCTCGGTCCTGGTCGTGCTTTAACCCAAAAAAATCCCCCGATATACGAACAAGGAAAACCGCTGTGTCCCGGGTCGTGTACTACCTCAAAATGCTCTCCCGATACACGAAAAAAGGTACCGTTCGTTTATCTAACCTCAGAAAGAATTCCCAAAGTACAAAACCAAAGACATGACAGTGTACTTGGTCGTGTATCAAATTTTTTCTACTTGTATAAAAACGACCCCTCACTTCACTCTGCCATTTACCGACCCATTCCCCTTCGTGTATTTGACCCACTCACTCCTCCATACGTGGTTATCCTTTCCACACTAAAAACTTTTCCGTTTAAAAGGTTTAAAGGAAAAGTAATTCTTCCTTTTCTTCAATACTTATTGCAAAAAGGTTGCTGCTTGATTTTTTTTATAAACTACCAACTTTGCATCTATGATGAGGGTATGAGAGTGTTTTGCATTGTGGAAGTCGATTGTTGATAATCTGTGACTTTTTGAACCCGTGAATCGTATGTTTGAGTCTTGATGGTGCCAATAAGTGAATCGACATTTAAAGGGTTTTGAGCATAATTTTTGGGTTTTTTGTTTTTTTGTGGGTTTCTTGAACAGTTTGTTGTGTTTTTCTTAGAAACCAAGTTATGAGGCCATTTTGTTTTTTATGATCACTAAACTATCACACCTAGTTCTTAAAATTTAAAGTTTCGAATTTTCTTTTGATGATGTTTTTGGTGTGTTGTAGTTACATTGTTGGCCTTTGGGAAAGGTAGTTGATAAAAACTAAAGCCACACGACCTGATTGTGAGCTTTCCCTTGGGTAATTTGTGCATGTATTAATGGGAGGTACACAAACGGTACACGGTTGTGTACCGGGTTTGTGACCAACTGTGTATCCTCCCCCTTGTTTCAAAAACCCCAATGAAGCCTATCATTTTCTTTGTGTACTTAAAAAACCCTCCCCTATTTTGAGACCATTGGATTGTTCAAATGGTCAAAAACTTTGCATTTTCCCCCAAAGTTTTAAGAAGAAGAAGACCACCCCTGCTAAGGGGAAGGGGATGGGTATCCCCTCATCGACATTCTGTAGCTAGGAAATTTGGTCCATCACCTTTGAATCCGGAAGTCTAAATTTCTTTTCTTTTTATTTTTTCTTTTTACCTTTTATTTTCATTACGTTCTTGAATGATAAAGCATTGGGGGACAATGTCTCAATCAAGTGTAGGGAAGGGGATAAAAAAGAAATTTGTAAGGGGTGCTAAATTGTATGATCATTCAAAAAAATTTTCCCCTAATTTTTTGTTTTTTTTTTTTGCTTGAAATAGAATTTGAAATCAGATTAAAAATTAAATAATATTGTAGCATTTAGTGATGAATTCCTCTAAAAAGGTTTTTTGCATGTACCTTTGTCTTTTTGGGGAATTGATACTTAGTCAAATTTTGGGGATAAAATCTTTTGTGAAACTAAAAGATTTTTGGGGCCCATGTAATCTTTCAGGGAAAGGGCAAATGAAATGATTTTTTGGTGTCCCTTAGAAGATCTTTTTTAAAGAATAATTTAATGAAAGCATGTTATATTTGGAAAAAAAAAGGGGTTTGGTTAGGAGGGTAGGCTTTGGTCCTCAGAAGAGCGAAGTTTGACTCCGCTACTAACTAGTCAAATTTAAAAGTTAAAAAAAAGAGGTTCGATGGGGGTTCCTTTTTAAAACCCGGTCAACTAAGGCGTCGGCCCGGGGGTCGGCCGACCGAGGAAATTCCCAATTTAAAAAAAAATACCATAAAGGGAAAAATGAGAGGGGGTTGTAACTCGAGTTTAAGCCCATAGGAACGCCCTCAATTTAGGGGGTAAAAATTTATTAACTTTGGGGACAGCCTTTGGATTATCAGCTGAAACTCATTTAAAGGGTTGCAAAATCCCAAAAAAAAAAAAAAAAAAAAGGAGAAACCAGTGTGAACTATTTCAAAGAAAAAATCTTGAAGAGTAAAAAAAAAGGGGGAGGAAACCAGGGGAAAAAATAGATGCAAATTTTTTCTTATTGATTGCTTACTAAAGAGATAATTGGAAGATATTAGATTTTTTTAAGGTGGTTTAAATGTACCACGTTTTCTTTGCTTTGATTGATCTTGTGTTTAATTTTGATCTGAAAGCCCTTTTTTTAAAATGACAAGGGTAAAAATTGGGTTAACTTGATTTAAACTTAGAAAATTTGACTAAAGTATTTTGTTCAATACTTTCACGCAGGTGAGAAGCACACTCTTAGCGAGGGATTACAATTTAGCTTTAAAGATTAAAATTCATAAATGTTAATGTGTGAGTAGTATTTTTGGTAATACAAAGATTAATGAGAATTTTATTAATTTTTTTTTTGCTTGGGGAAAGCAAAAACTTAAGGGGGGGGGAAGTTTGAAAGTCGGAAAACCCTCATCTGAGAAAGAAAATTTTTGCTTTTTTGAATTTTTTAGATGATTTTTTGAAGAAAAGGGTGCTTATGGATGAAAGTTAAATTTTAGGTTTTTTAGGATTTGGAGTAAGGGAAGGAGTTTTAAGGTCGATCAAAATTTGGAAGGAATTGATACAATCATGTGAAGAAAAGAATTTCGGAAAGTCACAACGAGATCACCCCTGTTACTTTTTCGTGTTAAAAAGAATGGATGTTGGAAAGTACACGATTTGGATACACCCCATGTACTTTGCTTTGTATCTGAAGTGGATGTTTTTGAAATTTCACGAGAAAAGTACACGCCCATGTACTTTGCTTGTGTATTAAATTTTGTGCTGTGGGAACGATGTTTCAAATACACGACCAATGTACACTCCCTGTCTTGCTGTGTATATCCCCTAAGGAAGCTTAGAAGAACGCACGAGATACACGAACGAGATACACACTCGTATATCCCCTATGTATGTTCCAACCCGGTTAAAATGTATAAATAGACCGTTGTTTCCCTAGAAAGGAGGGTTTCGAATTTTGTATTGCCGACTCTCATAAAGAGGGGAAAGAAGATTTTGTCAAATTTAAAGGAGATTGAAAACCCACGAAGAAAAAGATTCTATCTTTAAGGGCTGTGATATGAATTTTTTTATTCTTCCAAAGTAATTGTATTTCGTTTTTTTCCCAATTTATGGAGGAAATAACTTGAAAACTGAATTTTTTTTCGAAATTTTTCTTTTCAGTGATGAAGATTTGGTTTTAATGCGAAGTTGTTGACTTTCTTATGATTAATTGCATGCCCCTTTTAATTGTTTCTTAATTTAAGATCCGAAATATGAAATTTTTGCTGATAATATGTTAAATTTAGAAATTGCTTTTTTGATTAGATTTTAAAGCAAATTTAAAGAGATTTGATTTTTCTTCCAGAGATAGGAAACAAAGTTTCGTTTACATTTATTTTGTGCGAATTCTGTGCTTTTTGTAATTTAGGTTTCTATTAATTAAGGAGAGTCCTATTTGATAAAACCCAGGATTAGTAGGTTAATATACTTGAGAAAGTTTAAACTTTACTGGGAATTCAAAAGTGAAGAATCAATTGTCAATCTTCAAAAATCTAATGATTCTGATAGGAGAAGGAGTGAATAAGTCTAGGGTTTCTTTTTTTAATTGAAAATCTTCCAACCCTTTTGTTAGTGAGTTTTATTTTTTAAAATAGAGTAATTAAGTTTCAACCAACTATTTTAAAAGCGGTTAATAATAGGAACGAAATTTGTACTAGTGTTAGTGTATCCTTTTTGGGGCGCCCTTACTTAACACTTATTACGTCCACGGTGGGACACTTGCCTATTGCTATAGTTTTGAATTAGGAACAGGCATTTAAATATTAAAATCGGTTTTGGGAACGACAGGGATTTAGTGCATCTTGCACCATCATTTAAGTCTCAAAAAGAAGTCAGATTTAAGGGGGTATAGAAAAAAAAAAGGGTTTTTAATTTAAATTAAGATAGCAAACCCGCTCCTTTTTTACTTTACCTAATTTTTCTAAAAAATTTGAAATAAGTATGATTTTTCGGTTTTGGTTTGGAGCTGTTCTTATGCAAAAGGGAAGACCAACGATATTTTTGTGAAAACAATTAGGGTTTTTTAATGTTAGGGGGGAAAGTTAAGTTTTTCTTTTGTTTTGATGTTAAAAAAAGAGGAATAATGTGAACGATGTTTAACTTGTCAGAAACTGTTTTAGAAGATGGAAGGGAATTTTTTCTAAAGTTGAACAAGGGGGCAGAAAGTTTTTTCAAACCTTCAAAAGTGTTATATAAACTATTTTTTTCTGACAGAAGGTGTTTCAGAAGGGTTTTGTAGTGATCCTATTATGTGTTAACCTTTTAGAAACACTTCCAGAACCCTTAAACAGGAGGACAGTGACAGGTTTTTCAGAACCTTTCAGAAACTTATAACAGGAGGACAGTTAACAGGTTTGCTTCAAAAGCACTTTCAGAACCTTTCATGTCTGTTACGAATTTTTCCAGATTACGTTCTAAATTTTATATCGATAGTTTTAATAAATTTCTAGGCCTAGCTCCACGTGTCAAGTATTTTTGGGTAACATACTTGATGTGTTTTACTAAAGTTGGATTTTATATCAAGGGTTTTTTTTTATTTATTTACATAAAGTTTTACAAGATTTTATTCAAAGATTTCATTTTATGATAAAGTGAGATCATATAAGATTTACAAGTTTTATCCAGATTTAAAGTTGGATATTTGTACTATATTTTGGGAGATCCAGCAGTTACAAAGATAAGGATAAGAGATATGGTTGTTATATCAAGATATGGTTCCACAATGTGAGGGATATCTTCAACAAACTTGATCCAAGAGATATATCCAAAGAAGATCTCGGTCAAACTAATTATCCAAGCTTATCCTTATCAAGAATATCACGGAATGCAGATCTTCTCCAATAGATCCAACTTATTTTTGAATTGAAAATTCAAAAATAAATTCAAGATTATCACGTAGAAAGTAGCTGTTATGTTTTCTCCATATATAAAGTGTTTAATTCAAATGAAAAAAAAGGGGGTGAAGAATGTTGAAAAAAAACAGAAAAAAGGAACGTTGTTGAAAGAAAAATACACACGAGAAGAAAAGACTCATACATCTTCAAGCAAAAATCTTTACATATACTTGTGATCTAGAGGAAATCTGATATTCCTCATTGATGTTGTTGAAATTCCTTTCGTGAATAAGGAATTGTTTGTTGTTTCATCACTATAGTTGAGTGATTAGCTTAGTGAAGAAGCTAGAAAGACTCAACAGTGAGACTTTGCCTTGAAGAGGCTTATGTTGTATATCTTCAATTTGTTGAATAGTGAAACACAACCGTTAGACAACCGGGCCCCCAACGTGGAGCGGGAAAAAGGGGACTGACGCTCGAGGCGGAACCTCTATAAATATCTGAGCATTCTATTCTTCTCTACTTTTATTTATTGCACATTATTGTTCTTCATTATTGTTATTCACGTGATTTTATTAGTCAAGAGTTTTAGTTAATTTGCGAAAAAGTGAAATTTTAAGTAATTAATCAATTCACCCCCCTCTTGATTAATCTAATTGGGACCAAACAGGGTTGCATTGAGGTACTCGACATATGATAAGGAGTTATATGCATTGGTTAGGGCATTGAAAACTTGGCAACATATCTCAAAGCCTAAGGATTTTGTGATACACACTAACCACGAATACTCAAAGCACTTGAAGAATAAAACAAAAACTGAATAGGATACTTGCAAGGCGAGTAGAGTTTATTGAGACCTTTCGGTCCATTACAAAAAAGGTAAGGAAAACATTGTTGCAAATGCTCTCTCAAGAAGGTACTTACTAATCTCCACTCTTAATGCTAAATTGCTTAGTTTTGAATATATTAAAGAGCTATACCTCTTAACTAAGATTTTAGAGATGATTTTGCCTATTGTGAAAAGGGAACTAGTGGAAAATTCTTTAAGCATGAAGGGATTTTTTTTAGAGAAAACAAGCTTTGTATTCCAAACCGTTCCCTTAAGGATTTTATCAGTAAAAGAGGTCTCATGGTGGAGGTTTGATGGGACACATTGGAGTGGCTAAGACCTTAGGGGTTTTGCAAGAACATTTTTATTAACCATTCATGAAACAAGATGTTGAGTGATTTTGTGAGAGATGTATCACTTGCAGCAAGCTAAATCCTCAGTGTAACCCATGGCTTGTATCGGCTCTTTACTTTTTCCTAGTGATCTTTGGGTTTATATTTCATGGATTTTGTATTAGGCTTACTCAAGACTAGACTTGGTAGAAATTCTATTTTTGTTATTGTGGACAGATTTTCAAAGATGGCACATTTCATTCCATGTCTCAAAACAGATAATGCTTACACATGTTGTAGATTTTTTTTTTTAAAGAAATTGTTCAATTGCATGGTATGCTTAAAACAATTGTATCTAATAGGGATGTTAAGTTCTTGAGTTACTTTTGGAAAACCTTATGGTTTAAGTTAGGAACTAAATTTATTGTTTTCTACTACTTACCTCTACAGAATAATGGGTAAACAGAAGTAGTTAATAGAACTAATCTACTTTACTAAAGGCTATCATTTAAAAGAACATTAAAACATGGGAAAATTGTTTGCTACTTGTTGAATTTCCTTATAATCGTGCTATACATTTCGCTACTAAATTTTCACCTTTTGAGATTGTATATAGATTTAATCCTTTGACTCCATTAGGACTTAACTCCTTTACCTATTTCTGAACATGTTAATTTCAATGGCAAAAAGAAAGTTGAAATTTTTTAAGAAGATTCACGAGAAAGCTAAACTCAATATTGAGTGGAGAAAAAAAAATAATATGCAAAACAAGCTTTAAAAAAGGGCGTCGACAAATAATCTTGGAACTTGAAGATTGGGTTTGGTTGCGCATTCGTAAAGAGCAATTCCCAACATAAAAGGCAATCTAAATTACTTCCTAAGGGTGACGGTCCTTTTTAAGTCCTTAAGCGAATCAATAACAATTTCCTACAAACTGGATTTACCAGGTGAGTATCCTATCAGTGCTACTTTTAACATTACTGATTTAAGTCCTTTTAATGCAGGGGAAAAGATTTGAGGACAAATCTTTTTCAAGAGGGGGGAATGATGACAATTGAGTTAGGAAATGGATAGTAGATCTCTTGAGATGCTAGTTAGACCTATGACCCTTTACTTTTAGCTAAATGACTTAAGGACGCACTTAACGAGCTAATTAAAGAAATTCAAGATGAGGAGCAATTTCTTGCATCAATCCAAGAAGAACTAAGAGTAATCTAAGTCATTGGAGTCCAGGATGTCTCGGAATGAAGATTTTGATATGCTTAAAAGGGGATCTAAGCATATGCAAATAATCCAATTGAACAACTCCTAAACATAAGATCAAAAATGATTTTAAAATTAGAACAAAATTGTGTGAACCCTAAAAATTGTTTATGTTCCAATTTGTGGTTAAAATCAATCTTATACCAAATGATATAATGATCAATGGGAAATTTAAGCTCTCCAACATAAGATGAACAAGAATCCAAATCACTAACAACACAAATAAGGCTATGAACTCCTCTTCAACAATTCGGAAATGCTCGCAAACAATGGAAGATAAAATTGAAGGCAATATCAAGAGATAAAACCAATCAATTAGATAACTTTAAACATGAAAGGATTTTGGATCAACAAGTGATGCCAAAATCAGATCAATAAAAAACCAACCTAACAACCTTAGAAAATTAACATTAGTGATGAAAAGGAAATCAACTTAGGAAATTGATATTACTTACAATTCACTAGGTTGCAAACTCACCACAATTCCAATTGGATTGAAATTGATAAAAGTCTAATGAAATCTTCGAAAAAAACCCTAATATCTCTTGAAACTTTGCAGCAATTGTCAAGTGTATTCCTCTCCTCTAAACCTTACTCAAGCAAGTATTTATACTTACTCCCTTTGATGAGATCCTTGATGAGAGTCAAGCCGGAAGAAGGAATGTGGATCCTCTTGAAGTGCCGCCTGGATCGATCACAAGAAGTCGAGCGAAACGACTCAAGGAAGCACTTCACGGGTTGATAAAGGATGTCCATGAAGCCGAAAAGGATTGGAGCAATCATAAAGTTGGAACGGATTGGAACAACCATGGGAAGGACCCTTGCTCTTATACAAGTCAAACCAGACAGGGGTTTTGAAGAGGGCGTGTACTTTCAAGGCACGGCCATGTAAGATCTCAAGATTGTATAGAATCATACACGGCCAACACACGGCTAAAAGGCACAGCTGTGCATGGATCAAGCAAATGCACAAAAAGGTACAAACGGTCAAAGTACACGGTCGTGTACACGACCGTGTATGTTCCCAAAAGAAGTTGTACAGAAAAGTACATGGCCAAAGTAAAAACGGTCGTGTACACGGCCGTGTATCCCCTGCCGGCCAGTTGTTTCCTGTTTCGTTTTTTTATGCAACTTATCTAAGCAAAACGTCGTTTTGGACTTGTTTTTCACAAATTGAAAACCCTAGTTATAAAAGCTCCTAGGGTTTAGAACAATAAAATTTACATCTTTGAACATTAAACACTTTTGAGAGGCACCTGTCTTGGTTCTTCAAGAACTAACTAAACTTATCGGATTGATTTCTGTGGCGTTCATCCGACTTATCAATCGGTCTTTAAATCCCAATTGTGGCGTCTTCACATTATACCAAGGTTTTTGTCTCGCTTATAGACAACGGGTCGTGGTTTCCACTTTGGGTTGTTTGGCATCGTAGGTAACGAATTTCCGAACGTATTGGTATTGGGTTTCGTCACAGGTTGGCGTGGTTCGTATCGGTTTGGTATCAGAGCTTAGGTTTGTCAAAACATCAAGTTCGGTTGAGGAAGGTAATATCAAAAACCCTAACTCCAATCGTTATATCAATTATTGTTTTCCCAATTTTGTAGTATTGATTTTTCTTTTGATAGTGTAATATCGACTAGGCGATTTAAAAAAAAAAGAGTAAAGATCACGACAAAAAAAAAAAGAGAAAAGAAAAGAAAAGAAAAAAAAAACGTGACCAAGAGCAACAACCAAGACAAAAAAAAAATTCGGATAGAAAAAAATAGAGGAAAATTTACGAACCCTGGAGTTGTTTTGAATTGTACGGAAGGAAATTGGTGTAGTTCGGGTTAATTCCAAGAGAAATTTAGAAGAGGAATTGGCGAGTTGATATCATCATTGTTTGTGAGAATACACGAGTGAATGTGTGATATCATCATTTGAGCAAAAACACGTAAGGGAGTGTACGTGAGGTTTAATTATATAATATTTGTGTTAGTACTAATCTTTTCTAAGGAACTATGTTGACACAAACATTCTCCCCGAAGGTGAGAAGGGAAGGTTTGATGCAGGTTAGTAATTGAGGCGTTGAGGGGGAGAAATGAAGAGGATGTTCCAAGAGGGAATGGAACAAATTCATGAGACGGTAGAGCAAAGACTAGAGCAAAACCACAAATGTATTCCAAGGGCGTAAAAGGGAGAGTCGTTCTAGGAAGTACCGAGGGGTGGAGATGAAATGTCGGATGAAAGACTTTGATGAGCCTTCCTGTTGGGAGTTATAGAGGATATAGTGGTCGGAATAGAGGAACTAGAGATTGGGAAGGTGGAGGAGATAGGAAAAAGAGAGGATGATCAATTAAGTTTGCATAAAGATGAAGATTCCTCTTTTCTGAGGGAAGAAATGATCCCGAGGCGTACTTAGAGTGGGAGAAAAAGGGAGAGATGGGGTTGATTGTCACAACTATAGTGGGAGAAAGAAAGTAAAACTTGCTGCAATTTTAGTTTTCGGATTAATGCTATAGTGTGGTGGGATCAACTAATGTTGAATAGGAGAAAGGAGTGGCGAGCCCCTATTGAGTCTTGGGAAGAGATGAAAAGAGTGATGAAGAAGCGGTTTGTCCTACGTATTACTATCATGAATTTGCACAACAAGTTGCAAACTCTGAGGTAAGGAAGGGGCAAGTGTAGATGAGTATTTCAAGGAGATGGAAGTCACTATTGATAGGGCGAATGTAGAGGTGGATTAGAGAGGCTACAATGGCTAGGTTTCTTGTTGGGTTGAATAGAGAAATCCAAAAAGTTGTTGGAATTGCAGCATTAAAGTAAATTGGAGGATATGGTTCACATGGCTATAAAGGTTGAGAACCAGCACAAGAGGAGAGGTAGTAGTAATGCACCCGGTTTCAACAGGGTAATGGTTCATCCACTTGGAAGACTAATCAATGGGAAAAGGAAAAGCCTTTACCCACCAAACCAAAAGGGGAGCTGAGGTAAGCGGGTTCTACTCCTGTAACCAAGGTAACCCTGATTTCTTCTAACTTCTAGAAATCATGACATTAGATGTTTTAAATGTCAAGGTAAGGCCATATTGCTAGCCAATGTCCAAATAGGCGTGTGAATGATTTTTTCGTGATGATGGAGAGTATGAGACTGAGGGGGATAGTGAAGAAGATGACATTTCCTCTATTAGAGGATGCTAGAGATGATGAGGAGCCTGCAAAAGGGAAGGCTATGGCGGTAGTGAAGCGAGCGTTGAATGTGTAGGTGAAGGAAGAAGAAGAGGTGCAAAGAGAGAATATATTTCATACTAGATGTTATCTAGGAGATCACATTTGTAGTTTGATCATTGATGGAGGGAGTTGCACCAATGTAGTGAGTAGCTTTATTGTTGAGAGGCTGGGGCTCAAAACTGTTAGACACCCTAGTCCATATAATTGCAGTGGTTGAATGATAGTGGAGAGACTAAGGTGAGTAAGCAAGCATTGATTGGTTTTCGCATTGGTAGATATGAGGATGAGGTGTTATGCGATGTAGTACCAATGCAAGCATTTTCATGTGTTGTTGGGGAGGCCATGACAATTTGATAGAAAGGTTGTTCATGATGGCTTTTCTAACAAGTATACGCTTGTTCACCAAGGGAAAAGTTTTAATCTTAAACCGTTAACACCCAAACAAGTGTATGAGGACCAGTTGCAGCTACAATAGTCTTTTGCAAAACATAAGGTGAGTGAAAAGCAGAGTGAGAGTGAGAGAGCAAAAGACAATGAGAAGAAAAAGGAATATAAGAGTCACGATCAAAAGGAAAAGGAGAGGAAGGCTGGAAAGAGTGTGAGAGGCTAAGTTGAAGGGGAATCAACTTGGTGGTGAGTGAAAAGGAGAGGGCAGCCTTGCAAAAGGAGAGTTGTGTGGCAAGAGCAAGTGTAGTGAGGAGAGTGTTAGTGAGGAAGCAACCTATGTTGTTGCTGGTTTTTAAGGAAACATGTTTGACTACTAACGAATTATCTAACTCTTTGCCTAGTGTGGTTGTGTCTCTTGTGCAGGACTTTGAAGATGTCTTTCCTGAGGAGATTCCAAAGGGATTACCACCTATTCATGGTATTGAGCACCAGATTGATCTTGTACCCGGAGCATCGATTCCAAACAAGCCAACTTACAGGAGCAATCCGGAGGAGACAAAGGAACTCCAAAGGCAGGTCGATGAATTAATGGAGAAGGGGTACGTGAGAGAGAGCATGAGTCCATGTGCAGTGCCTGTGATTTTGGTGCCTAAGAAGGATGGGACATGGAGGATGTGTGTTGACTGTCGCGCCATCAACAACATTACGGTGAAGTATCGTCATCCCATTCCCCGCTTAGATGACATGTTAGATGAGTTACATGGGTCTAGTGTCTTTTCTAAAATTGATCTGAAAAGTGGATATCACCAAATTAGAATGAAAGAAGGTGATGAATGGAAAACTGCATTTAAAAAAAAATATGGTTTGTTTGAGTGGTTGGTAATCCCTTTTTCGGGTTAACTAATGCACCTAGTATTTTTTATGAGACTTATGAACCATGTTTTGAGGCTTTATTTGGGAAATTTGGGGTTTGGGCTATTTTAAATGACATTCTTATTTCCCAAAAAGTTTGGAAGACCCATATGTCCACTTGGGGGAGGGTTTTAAAAGTGCTTCAAAGGAAAAAATTATATGCAAATTTTAAAAAAGTGCCCCTTTTTGCATAGAAAATTTTGTGTTTCTTGGTTTTGTTTTTAGGGCGCGGGGAAATACAGGTTGAGAAAAAAAAGGTTTGTGCGTTCAAAGGGAATGGCCTAGCCCAAACCCAAAAGAAAAGTAATGTGGAGTTTTCCATGGCTAGCAAATTTTTACAGGAGTTTGTGAAGGATTCGCCCCTTTGGGAAAGCCCCAAATTACGGAGGAAATTTAAGAAAACGGGGTTCAGTTTGGGGAAAGACAAAAAGAAGCCTTTCGGGGAACGCTTAAAAATAAGTTGCCCTCAAGCGCTGTTACTTGCTTTACCTAATTTTGCAAAAACTTTTGGAAATGGGGTTTTGGGGATGCTTCCGGAAAAGGTATTGGAGTAGTGCTTATGCGGGGAGAGAAGACCAATTGAAATTTCTTTAGTGAAAAGTTTAATTGGGGCAACCTTAAAATTCCCCTATTTTCGAAAAAGGGCAAAATGCTTTGGTTCAAAGCCCTGGAGACGTGGTAACACTATTTTTGGGCCCAAAAAAGTTCGTAAATACAACTAAAACATGAACCCTTTGAAGTTTTTAAAGGGGGCCCCAACCAAGCTAAACAAAAGGAAATGCTCTTTTGGGTGGAGTTCATTAAAAACTTTTCCATATGCCCTCCCTACAAGAAAGGGGAAAAGAGAATGTAGTTGCTGAGGAAACCGTTCTAGAAGGTAAACTTTTAAACTCTACTTTTAAATTTAGCTTTTTGGGTTTTGAGCCCCCTTAAAGGATTTATTGCTGTGATAAAAGATTTTTTGGGGAGTATGGCAATGGAAAAGAGTGGCCAGGGAAAAAATTTTAAAAAAATTTTTAGGGTTTTTTCTTGTTTAGGGAAAAGCAAACGTGCATTCAATTTGTTTTTCAAAGGGGAATTATTTTGGGAGGGAGTTCTGGGGGAGGTTTAATGGACACTTTGGAGTAGCAAAACATTAGGGTTTGGGGAACCCTTCTTTTGGGCCCCACATGAAAAGATGTTGAGAGGTTTTGTGAGCGATGTGCCCAAAATGTAAGCAAGCGAAATCTAGGCCCAAAACCTAAGGGCTTTACACCCCATTTTTCCCCATTCCTCTTGACCCTTTTAGGTAGATTTTTCTATGGTTTTTGCGTTGGGAAATTACCTAGGTCTAGCCCAGGGGTCAGGACCCTTTTTTTGTAGTTGTTGAATAGGTTTTCAAAAAAGGGGCACTTTTATTCCTTGCCCAAAACAAAAAGGATGATGCTTGTAAATTTGCAAATTTTATTCTTTAGGGAATTTATTTTCAATTGCATGGTTATACCTAGAAAAATTGTATCAGATAGGGATCCCTAAGTTCTTAAGCTACTTTGGAAGACTTTTTAGGCAAGTTAGGAATAAGTTATTGTTTTTACTAAATTTTCATCCACAGACGATGGTCAAAATGAGGGAATGAAAAACGAACTTTATCTACTTTTTTTGGGGGTGTAATTAAAAAGAATATTAAAAGTTGGGAGGAAATTTTTTGTCGAAAGTTTTAATTTTCCCATAACCGTACAAGCTTTTTGTTTCATTTAAAATTTTTTTTCCTTTTTAAATTGTGTATGGTTTTTAAAACCCTAAAAATCCTTTGGAATTTTTCACCTTTTTCCTATTTTTTGAGTATGTTAAATTTTGATGGCAAGAAGAAAAACCAATTTGTTTAACAGATCCTTGAGAAGGCAAAACTGAACATTGAAAACACGAACAGAGAGAAAGTGAAAAAAAAGCAAAAAAGGGTCTGCCCAAATGTTTTTTTTAAACCCGGGGATTAGGGTTTGGGGGTTCACATGCCAAAGAGCGGTTTCCCCTGCAGCGTCCCATCTAAACTTTCTTCCTAGAGGTGATGGGGCCATTTCAAGTTCTTTTAGGCATCAATGTTTTTAAAGCATACAAATAGGGTTTGCCTTTGGGGAGTATAAGTAAGTTTCCCCATTTTTAATTTTTTCGTTTAGGGCCTTTTTTGTAGGTTTTCGATTTGAGGGCAAATCCTTTTTAAGAAGAGGGGGTGATGAGATCCTTTTATGAGAGTTAAGCCGGAAGAAGGGGAAAGTGGATCCTCTTTAAGTTTCCGCCTGGATCGATCAAAAAAAGTGGAAACGAAACGACTTTAAGGAAGCACTTCCACGGTTGATAAAGGATGCCCCCGAAACCCCCCCAAAAAGTTGGAAATAATCATAAGTTGGGAAAGGGTTGGAAAAACCATGGGAAGACCCCTTTCTTTATACAAGTCACAAACCCGGAAAGGGTTGAAGAGGGCGTTCACTTTCAAGGCACGGTTGTAAGGATCTCAAAATTACACGAACATACACGGCCAAGGGGGCAAAACGGCTAAAAAGGCCCCGGTCGTGTTTTGGAGTTTAAGCAAGCACAGAAAGGTAAAACGGGCCAAAAATCCGGTCGTGAAACCCCGGGCCCTGTAAAGTTGCCAAAAAGTTGTACAGAAAAGTTTCACGGCCAAAGTACACGGTCGGTAAAACGGGCCGTGTATTTCCCCTTTCCCGTCAGTTTTTTTCCCCGTTTCATGTTTTTATGCAAAATTATCGAGCTACGTCGTTTTGGACTTGGTTTTTTACGAATTTAACCCTATTAAAAAGTCCGGGTTTTTGAACAATAAGAATTTACATCTTTTTACATTAAAACACTTTTGGGGAGGGACCCCTTTGGTTCTTCATTTAATTTTAAAATAGAACTTATCGGAATTTTATTTCCGGGGGCGTTCATACCGATTTTCAATCGGGCTTTCATCCCGATTTTGGGGATCTTAAAATTATACCAAGGGTTTTTGTTCGCTTAAAGAAAACGGGTCGTGGGTTTTTCCCCTTAGGTGTTTGGCATCTAGGGAACGAATTCCGAAAAGTATTGGGATTGGGGTTTTGTCACGGGTTAGCGTTTGGTTTTTATCAAACCTTTTTAAAATTTAAAAAAGTCCACAAATTACAAATTTTGCCACTTTAGGGTGGCCCCGGGCCCCAAAAACACCACTATAATCAAATTTAAAAAAGTCCGAAAAAAAATTTTTTAACATAAGGGTTTAAAGAAAATAAAAAAAAAAGAAAATTGTCTTTTAAAATGGTTTGGGGCTTCAAAGGGCACTTAAAAAAAGAGTTTTGATGAGGTTCCCGATCACTCAAAAATGTAAGTAATTTTTCACTCTGTAAGCTGATAAAAGAATTTTTTTATTTGGAAATGCATTTAAAAATTATATAATTTAAAATGAAGAAAAAATTTTGTTAGCACCCCCATAATTAGGTTTCTCATGAAGGATTTTTTAAAATTTAAATTTTTTAAAGCCCTTAGCTCGTGCCTTGGTGACAGTTTCCCATAGAAAACTATTTTTTGTCATTCTTCGAGCCCTAGGGGAAAATTTGCCCTCAAAAAAAATGGGCTTAGCATGTCGTCTAGAAAAAAATGGGATAGATCTGCAACAAAGGTTATTTAAACACCCTACCCTTGGTAAAATCTAATTTTGGTAGGCCCTTGTTTTTTATGTGTTTTATTTAACTCTGAATGATCTGTTGATCTAAAAGACAACTTCGTGATTTTTTAAATGTGGAAACCTCTCCTGCTAAGATTAATCCAAACTAAAGTCACTTGGATTATACATGTGGTTTTTCCTGTATCTGTTTCCCAAATTTTCTATTGTTCTTGGGTTTTCCGAAGGCATTCAGCTGTTTTGTCATGAATCTACTGGATTTCCTGGCTCGTTCCACTCCACTAAGAATTCTTCCTTTGTTACTAGCCCTTTATTGTAAAATCCAAGGGGAACAGAAGGATTATAGTTATACACAACTTCAAAGGGAGACTTACTGGTTGAACTATGAGTGGACGGACCTATTGTAAGAAAACCAACAATAGGAAGACACAAGTCCTAATCAATAAGATTCTTGCCAACCATTGCTCTGAGTAAGTTATAAAGCATACAGTTGACAACCTCTGTTTGGCCGTCAGTCTATGGATGGAAAGGGGGTACTATACATAAGCTTAGACCCATCTTCTCCATAGCATCTTCCAAAAGAAACTAAGAAACTTGATGTCTCTATCTGACACTATGCTGTGTGGAACTCCATGTAATTTGAAAAATTTCCTGCATAAAAACGTTAGCAATAAAAGGGCGTCATCTATTTTGTGCAAGGCACAAAATGAGACATTTTGCTAAATCTGTCAACAACCACCAGATAGAATCCTTTCCTCTTTGCATCATAGGTAAACCACAAAAAATCCATACGATATCAGTCTAGGGTTGGCAAGTATAGGTAAAGGCATATATTCACCCTGTATGCCTTTCTTTGCTCTAGCCCTCTTGCAAATGCCACATCTTTCTAATACCCTATAAAAAATCCTTTATCATAAACCCCCTTCCAATAGAAAATTCTCTCTTAACATAGCTAGGGTTCTCTTTTCACCAAAGTGCCCAAATAATCTGCTTGCACATACTTCCCTCACTAATAGTTCCCTCATAGATCCAAATGGTATACATAAGTTCCCAAATTTATATAAAAACCTCTCAATCATGCAATATCCCTCATATATCTTGCTTCTAGAACATTTTTCCATAATGGCTCTGAACTCATCATTATGCACATATTGTTCCTTTAATAATTCAAAACCCAGTAGTTTTGACTAAAGAGAAGTGATAAGTACATACCTGTGTCACAAAGCATCAATAACAATATTCTAATTATCCTTTTTATACTTTATCACATACGCAAAAACCTTCTAAAAACTCTACCCACTTAGCTTGTTGCTTAGACAGATTTTGCTAACCCCTGAAATGCTTCAATGACTCATGATTTATATAGATAATAAATTCTCTAAGGAGAAGATAATGTTGCCACGTCGTTAGAGCCCTCACTAAGGAATAAAATTCCTTATCATAAATATAATAGTTCAAAGTTACACCACTAACTTTTCACTAAAATTTTGCTATGGGTCTCTTTTCTTGCATTAATACAGCACAAAACCCCTATCCCAAAAGCATCACATTCTAGCTTCAAAACTTTGTCAAAGTCAGGTAAAGCCAATAATGGAGCATAAGTAAGTTTTTCTTTTATATCCTCAAAACTCTTTTAAGACCTTTCATTTCAGATGAAAGGAACATTTTTCTTAGTTAGTTCTATGAGAGGATTAGCAATGCTACTGAAATTATGGACAAAGCGCTTGTAAAAGGATGCTAGTCCATGGAAACTCCTTACTTCAGTGACTGAGGTAGGTGTTGGCCATTCCCTAATTACCATCACTTTCTCCTCATGCACCCTAACACCTGAGCCAAATACAATAAAACCCAAATATGTTACCTTAGTTTGGTAAAAGGAACACTTCTAGAGATTTGCAAATAGCTGTTGTGCCCTTAACACTGAAAATACAGCCTAAAGATGCTCTACATGATTTTCTAGGTTTTTGTTATATATCAGAATATCATCAAAATAAACAACAACAAATTTACCTAGAAACTCCTTTAATACATGATTCATCAATTTCATAAATGTACTAGGAGCATATACTCAAGCCAAATAGCATAACCATCCACTCATATAGACCATGGTGTGTTTTAAAAGCAATTTTCCATTCATCTCTCTCTCTCATCTGAATTTGGTGATACCTGCTTTTAAGGTTCACCTTGGAGAGAAACCTGTACACCATGCAACTCATCTAACATTTCATTAAGTCTAAGAATGGGATACCTATATTTGATGGTGATTTTGTGGATGGCCTTGCTATTGATACATTGATAGGAATCAAAATCCGACAAGACCTATTATTAGGGCAAGAACCAAAGGATTTCGAATCTTAGCGATGAGGGGCCCATTTTAAGCAAATCAACACTAGAATTATTCGTTTACTAACCTCTTTTATCTTGTTCATGTATTATATATTCAAACAGGCACACATATCAGGCTTTATAGGGCGATGGACAAACTCACTAAAACTCAGCTTGTGGGTTATCCATGGACTGACCTAAACCGATGATGAATTGGGCCGACGAATCCTATGGAAGAGCTAACATGTTGAAGACTAATTTTTATATATTTGTTATTTACTTGGACTATTTATGTTGTAATCATTTTGGGAAACTTTTATTTTGTTGTAATTGAGTTTTTGGACTAGCCACCCTAAAAGTGGCATGGTTGTAATTTTGTGTATTTTCTAAACCTAAAGGGAGCAAGTATAAATACTTGCTTAAAGTAGGGTTTGAGGAGGCCATTTTTCAAATTTGAATATACACTTTTTCGTGAGGATTAGGGTTCTTCCTAATTTTCATTAGACTCTTATCAATTTCAATCCTAAGAGTTGAAATTGTAGCGAGTGCAACACTTAAAATTGTGAGTAATATCAATTTCATTTTGTTGTGATTTCTTTTCTTCTCTGGTGTGTAATATCTAGGGTTGAATTGAGATGGTTCTTGGTTAGATTTGTTTCATAATCTTTTTGAGATATATTGAGTTTGTTGAGTTACTTATCATAGTGTTATTTATCAACATTTGCTTATCAATGTTCACATAGAATGCCTACTTCTAAAGAGGAGAATCATGGTTTTATTTTGTAGCTTAATCTTGAAATTCGTGTGATGATTCAAGCTTGATTAGTATATATTGAGGATTTGATTCTTTGTAATTGGATTAATTCATTATTTATAGATTCTGGATCCATTTATATCTTTTGGAATCACGCAAATTCTCCAATTGTTGAACCAGAATTAGGGATTGCATTTAGGGTTAGATTTTCACTCCATTTAATTGTGCTTAAATCCCATTTAGGCACATCATCTTTTGGTATCGGAGCTTCAGGTTTAAGAGGAGGGATTTGCAATTTGGAATTCGGAAATTTGAAGGTTCTTATTACCTTGATCCAAAATTGTGTATTGAAGAATGAAATTATTTCCATTGTGTTGTTGAAGTGATTTCCTTGTTGTTAATTGTTGTGGACGTGGAGTATTCCCATATTATTTGTCTCCTTAAGTTGACTGTGATTGGTTTAAAGGGAAATCATCATTTCATCATTTGTGGGAAGTGATATTTGAAGGCTAGAAGAGTGTTTTTTTGAAAACCCTTGCCGTGTGTTGTAGTGTTGTGTGTGGGCAAAGTGGATATCTTTTGTCGCTTCTTTGTTATTGAAATTTTTCCCTGAAGGGAAGGGGAGTGAGAATTTTACGTCCTAGTGTTTGATTGTGAATTGGAAATTCAATATTTTGTGGTGAAAAAGAGAAGAGTGACCTTTGTGAATTTGGAATTAAGGAGAACAATTTGCAACTTCCAGATTTGAGTAGTGTGGAAAAATGGAAGTTATTTGATTTTGAAAAAGCATTAAGGGGTGAAGGAGTTAATGTGTGTTTGTTTGAATTTTAAAAATTACTTCTTATAAATGTAAAAGGGTTGTGATCGTTGCCAACGTGTTTTAATATTTATAATGCCTGTTCCTAATTCTAACTACGTTGTAATAGGCAAGTGTACCTACCGTGGACGTAAATAGTGTTAAGTAAGGGTTGTCCCATAGAAAAATACACTAACTATTTTAAAAGTACTAACTCCGTTCTATTATCAAACCCGACGCTTAAATATTTTGGTTAAAAACTTAATTATCTAATCTTAAAAAAATAATACTAACAAAAAGGTTCTGAAATTTATCAATTAAAAAAGCAACCTAGATCTTATTCTACTCCTTCTCCATCTGTAATTAAATAGTTTTTTAAGATTGGGGTTTTGACTTTTATACTGCGAATTCCTAGTCAATTAACTACTTTCTAAATATTTTAACCTATCTAATCCTCATTTATCAAATAGGATTCCCTTAGTTAATAGCAACCAATAATTGCATAAAGCACATGAATTTTATAAAAATAATCGATGAAAACAAAGACCTTGTTTCCTATCCAGAAAAACAACAAATCCATTAATTGCTTTAAAATCTAATCATAAAGCAATTTCTAATTAACTAATTTTATATCATGCATAAATTCTATTCCGGACTATGAATCTAAGAAACAATTGAAGGGCATCAATTTTAAATCAAAAAAAAGTCAACAACTTCGCTTTAAAAACCCGGATCTTATCACATGTAGAGAATTTAAAATAAAATCTATTTTTAGGGTCTACTCTCCATAAATTGGACAAAGGAAATGCAATTACGGAAGAATAAAAAAAAATTTTAGTCCAACCTTAAAATATAAATCTTTTCTTCGGGGTCTTCAATCTCCTTTAAAATTGACAAATTTTTTTTCCCCTACTGTTATGAGAGTCAGAGAAAGTACAAAATTCTAACCCCTTTTCTAGGGAAAACTAAGGGTCTTTTTATACATGACCCCGGGTTGGATACATCCGAGCAATACCGAGAGTTTTCTCGTTCGTGTTCTCATGCTTCCTTCCAAGTGTCCTTATGTAAAATATCCCAAAAGTACTAGAGTGTACTTTGTTGTGTATTTGAAACAATTGAACAGCAGCAAAATTTAGATACACAAGCAAAGTACAGGACGGTACTGCTGGGATTTTCCAGCATCCACTTCAGTTACACAAGCAAAGTACAGGGGCGTGTACTTGTGTGTATTTTCCCAGAACCCTTCGTAACACAAGAAAAGTACATGGGCGTGTATCCGCTCATGTATTTTCCAGACACCCACTTCATATACACAACAAAACATGGGGGTTACTCGTTTGGTACTTTCCAAAATTCTTTTCGTCACTGATTGTATCCAATTCCTTCTAAACTTGACCGACCTTCAAAACTCCTTCCCTTAGCCCCAAAAATACTTAGAAAATCCAATAAAATTCATTCCATTAAGCTCCTTTCTTCAAAAAATCATCTAACAATTCAAAAAATAAAGCAAAATTTTCATTACTCTAGATAAGGGGTTTTTTTGCGATTATCAAACTTCCCCCACTTAAGCTTTGCTTGCCCTCATGAAAAAAAACATTAATCAAACTTCTCTTTAAAACAGATTGTCATTCCCAAAATAATACTACCAACATTAACTTTTTAGTTTTTTAATTTTTTAAAGCTCAATGCGATCCCTCAATTAATGAGTGTGTTCTCCCCTTGTCGTGAAAGTATTGCAACAAAGATACTTAGTCAAATTTCGGGATTAATCAATTACCATCTTTCCCCTTGTCATTTTAACAAGGGTTTTTTCATGATCAAAATTAACAAAAGAAAATCAAAGCAAAGGAAAAACGTGGTAAATTTCAACCACCATTAAAAAGTCTAATACTTCTCAATTACTCTTTTTAGTAAAGAAAATAAATAATGAAAATACATTGATCTTTTTTCCCCCCGGGATTCCTCCTCCTTTTTGGTTGACTCTTCAAAGATTTTATTCTTTGAAAATTTTTCACTGGTTTCATCTTTTTTTTTTTTTTTGGAATTTTGCAACCCATGTAAAGTTTTTCACCCGATAATCCTAGGTCGTCCCCCAATTAAAAAATGTTATCCCCAATTGGGGGCGTTCCTAGGGTTAATTACTGATTTACAAACCCTCCAATTTTGCCTTTATGGTTTTTTCATTTTATTCGGAAATTTTTCCCTCATCGGCCCGTTCCAGGCCAAAACGCCTTTGGGTACCAGGTTTAAAAAAAGGAAACCCCCATCGAACCTCTATTCCTTAACTTATTTTTTTTGACATTTAGTAGGAGTCAAATTTCGCTCTTGGGGACAAGCCCCCCATACAACAACCCTTTATTTTTAAAAGTTAACATGCTTTTCATTAAATTAAAAATTTTAAAAAGACTTCTAAAAAGGATCCCAAGAGAATCTTTCCCTTTTGCCCTTTCATAAAAGAAAATGGCTCTCAAGATTTTTTGATTTTCAAAACGTTTTTTATCCCAAAAACTTTGACTAAGTATCAATGTTCCAAAGAAGACAAAGGTGCTAAAACACCACCTTTTAGAGGAATTCATTCACTAAATGCAAAAAAAATTTGAAATTTTGCAATCATGATTTCAAATTTTCGATTATCAAGCAAAAAGTGAAAAAAAAAAATTGGGGGAAATTTTTTTGAATGACTTATCAATTTGGCCAACCCTTATCAAATTTCTTTAGTATCCCCTTCCCCCAACTAGATTGAACATTGCCCCCAATTTTTTATCATTCAAGAACTTAATGAGAAATAAAAGATAAAAAGGGAAAAAAATAAAAGAAAAGGAACTAACCCCCAAGATTAAATAGGTGAGGGACCAATTGCATATAGCAAATGTCCATCACTAATCGATGAAGTTCGCCAAGCAGAGTTATGAGCCCCATTTTGCATTCGCAGGATGACCTAGAGGGCAAAAGTTCAACACAAAAAAAAACAAAAGGTAAAAGAGTAAATAGAGATCAGTCATTTTTTTAAAATCTCCAACAAGAAAGAGTCTAGCTCAATAGAAAGAGCTCCCAAATATGCAGAATAAAAAGGTAATTAAAGTCATTCATTATTCCGAACTGTCTCCTCTCTTCATCTCTTCATCATCTGTTTATCCTCTTCACATCATTTTTCCCCCCTTGGCAATGGTTGGTTCCATTTCCTAAAGGGGTTTTTCCTTAGTATCCCTTCCTTTCCCCCTCATTTTTTTTGTCTTTATCGCCGGGGCCCTAAAACTTCCTTTTCAGCTTCAGGGGAAAAGGGCAAAGTGGGCAAACGGGTTTGCCCCCGGAAGCACTTAGCTTGGGACTGGAAACGGAACTACAAATTTCCAAAAAAAATTTTCTTTCTTTTTCATCCCCTGTATTAAACTTTCATCTACCTTGGGTTTTCTCATGGATGCCAAGGGGTCAAGCCCCCGCTCCGTTTGGGGGAATAAAAGACCACCAGGGAAGACAAGGAAGGAGAAGCTTTGGGGGGTTTGGAGAAGGGGCGGCCTGCTAAAGTGCGGGAAATTCTGTGTTTTTTTCACCCCCCCACTTGGCAAAACCCCTTCAGAGATTCTTTCCGTTTGCATTTGGCGGCCTCTGGCCCGGGGTTTTGGGAAAATGTCCATGCTCTTCAGAAAATGAGTGATAAGCTGCCACAGTAAAATTCCCCTAAACGAGAGTATGTGCCTGTCCCCAAAAATAAAAAAAAGGGCCAACCCCAAACCCATTTAATTTATACCTGGAGTGCTGTAAAGATAAAAATTAAAATTTATTGACAATCCCTTATGCTTTTTGGGGCCCTTAATTGTGTTTGTAAAAGAGCCAATACAAATTTAAGAAATCATCCTTTTAATTGAGAGGCCTTGGAGCTGGATGGAAAGTACTCTTGAGGGGGGTTTCCGGTCAACTCCTCCCAAAAACCTGATTTTTTAACGTTGGAGGCCAAGCAATGTAAATCCTGAAACTCAGGTTCCCAGTTAAAAGCTTCATGTGAATCCCATTAGAGAACAAATTTTGGCGGATAGTACTTTTGTATTGCCCATACACTTCAAAAATGAAAGTTTCCCCCTTTTTTTGATTTCTTCTTCTATATCTGCATAGTGGGTAGGAACTCGAGTAACATCCCTATACCGGGTTTTGTAGTGAACAGACCTCCCCTGGGCCGGTGGCAAAGGGCCTCCTTGATTGTTGAACAATCCCTACCCTTCCACATGCCCCAATCCAAATATTGGGGTTCACCAAAAAAGGGTTTTCCAGAGGAAAAATTTTAAACCGCTTTTTGCCCATGGCTCCTCCGCAACCTTCAGGGGGGTAGAGGGAGGGTGAACTACACCATCCCGCTTCCCTTAGCAGGGGTGGGCTTCTTCTTCTTTTGTAAACTTTGGTTTTTTAAATGCAAACTTTGTGCCATTAATCAAACACAATGGTCTTAAAATAGGGTTGGTTCGCTAAATTTCACAAAAGAAAATGAAGCACAGCATGGTCTCCGAAACAAAGGGGGAAGATAGCCATTGGGAAAACAACCCCAATACAGACCGGTACCTATTTGTATTGCCCATCAATACATGCACAAAATTACCAAGAACGCTCAAAAACAGGTCGTGGCTTTAGTATATTTTCAACCTACGTTCTTGAGGGGCCAAAAATGTAATACAACACACCTAAAGCCATCAAACGATAAAGTTCGAATCTTGATTCTAAAAATCTAGGGCGAAGTTTAGTGATCAAAAAAAAAAAAAATGCCCCCCAAACTTGGTTTCTAAAAAGAAGTCGGAAAAGAAACACAAAAACATTGTTCCGAAAAACCACAAAACAAAATCCCAATATTCATTTTCAAAAAACCCAACTGTCATTCACTTTTTTTGGCACCACTCATGACATCAATCATACATGATTCCGTGATTCAAAATGTCTAAATCTATCAACATCGACTTCCAAAATGCGAAACCTCATCATACTATCATCATAGATGCAAGCATGTATGGTATCTTAAAAGAAAACCGAGCAGCACCCCTATTACAAAAAGTATTGAAAAGAAGAAGAGAGAAAAATTACTTACCTTTTAATCCTTTAGACGGAAAAAGTTTTTAGTGGGAAAGAACAACCCAATAAGAGGAGTAGAGTGGGAGGATGGGTCGATACCGAATGGGGAAGGGTTTTTGGGAAATGACAAGAGTGAAGGGGGGGCCCTTTTAGTACAAACAAAAAAAATTTAATACACGACCAAGTACAAAGCATTTACTTTGGATTTCCCTTTTTGTAGGTTAAACACAGCTGGTTTCCTATTTGTGTATGTGGGGAGCATTTGTGGGTTAATACACGACCGGACAGACTGTATTTTTTCGGTTAAGAGGGGGATTTATGAGTCAAATACACCCAGGACCGAGGTATACCCTTTTCGTGTATACATGGGGGTGTTTTGAGGGCGTACACGCCAGGTACACGAGCGTGTACCTTGTTCGTGTATATAGAGGGAGCATTCTGGAGTCAAAACCGACCGGACCGAGCGTGTCCTTGTTCATGTTATAGAGGGGGTGTTCTGTGGGGCAGATACACAACCAGTACACGAGCGTGACCCCTTTTTGTGTATCTTGATATTTACTAATGGCATATTTTTTAAGTGATAGGAGGGCACACCATGACTATTTCCCCCTTTTGTATTGCAAAGTCAATTTAGTACCCCTAGCATGTGTGAAATACCGGAACCCACTTTTACCCGGTTGTGCAAACAAAGTACATACTTGTCATCACTTCATCTTGCATTCCTTTGAAAAGGTTCCCATCCCAATTTCCCCCACTTTGAGCTTAAAGAGCTCTATTAAGGTGCTTTCATAGAATCCAAATTGGTTAGCCCCCCTTTCAGCTTGCTATCCGCAAAAATTACTCCAAAACAATGGGGGGATAAAAAAAATAAAGAGTAAAGAAGAAAAATTTCCTAAACAAGTGGGTTTTCCTCCCAAAAAAGCGCTGTTGTTTAACGTCGTTACTCGACGAAAGAACCGTGGAGCTCAAGGGAAAGGGATTCAGCCCCCTTTTCTTTCCAAAAATGTTTTGGGCCCCAAAGTTTAAAGCTTAAATCTTTCCGTTCAACCCCTTAAAAAAAGCCTTCTCGGGTGTTCCAACCAACATCCCAAGGAAAAAAACCTTTTTTTTCGGGAAAGGACCGGACCCTTTATTTAAGCTTCCCAGGAACAATTTCAACCTAAGTTTTAAAAATAAAACAAAGTCCCCTTCATTAAACTGTCCCTTCCTGGGAGCTGAGCTCATGAAAATTCTTTGGCTTTCTCTTTTTTATATATATGAATTTTCTTGCCATGACCCCATTCATCTATCTTAAGTTGCTCCTTCGATGTGTCCAGACCGGGCTGAGATCAAATTGGGAGATTTACCCCAAAATGCCTTTTGTGCGAATCTCAACTGGTAAATGGGAACTTTCCCTAGACCAAAGATATGGGTAGTATCAAGGGGAGTTTTGTAAGCTGTCCGATATCCCACAAACATCTCTAACTTCTCGCCCAAACTGCTATGGTGAGACAACGGACTTCATTAAATAACTTTAGGTCCCTGTTAAACCTCCATTGCCCATAGTTTAGGGGGGATATGGCTAGCAAGACGGTGAGTCACCCATATTCTTAAAAATCTTTTAATTGCGAATTCAGAAGTGTGACCTCCCGTCACTTATGAGTGCCCCTGGGACCTGAATCTACAGAGAGCTTCTTCAAGAATTTAAAACACCCGGGGGTCATTAGTCGACAAAGGGTTGTGCTTTTCCCTTTTGAAAGTAATCCCAAATGCCAATATGTATTTATTTCCAAAGGAAGGGGGAAAGGGCCCCCTAAAGTGATGCCCCCACACGAATACTTCACACTCTAATATGAGGTTTTGGCATTTCATTCCTTTTTTATATGTTACCAACCCCCACATCGGTTTTCATCGAGCAATATCTCTGACATCCCCAAACAATGACGGCCATAAAAACCCGCTTCCAATACTTTTTTGCGCCCCCTATTGGCACTATGATGTCCTCCCCGTTGGCCCCGTGACAGTGAAATAAAATTTTCCCTCCCCTTCTTCATGGGGGAAAACCCCTTCGAAAACATTTAACACAAAATTTTTAAAAAAAGTGGATCCCCCCCAGATAGTGCTTTAATTCGTTGAAAAAATTTCTTCTTCTGCTGCTTTTTCTATCCTTAGGAAAAGCCCTTGCCACTAGGTAATTGGAATATCAGCAAACATTGGGGTGATACATTTCAAAAAGGTCTTATGGCATACAATCGTTCCCAGGGAACTCTCGTTGATCTCAATTCGTTGGTCTTTCAACAGGGGGTTCCCAAACGGACAGGTGGTCGACAGCCAGATTTTTTGGGACCCTTTTTTCTCAAAACTCAAATCAAAAATCTTGAAAAAAGTAAGACCCCCAAATGAGGGTGGCTTTGCTCCCTTTTTGCGCAAGAATTTCAAGGGGGGAAAGATCTGTGTATATAAAAGATCCAAATTTTAAAAATTTTATTTTCTTTTGGATTTTTATTAATTTATTCAATATTATAAAAAAGATTTTAATGGTTTTATTGTGAAAATCAGGTTTTGAGGATCCAAAAGTAATTAAAAAGTTAATTGGGGGGGTTTTTTTAAAAAAATTTAAGAAGTGACGGAGGGTTGCCGGGAAGGGGCCCCCCCCTTTTTAACGGTGTACATTCAAAGGGCCGCCGACCTTGAGCCCCGCTTTCTCCCCAGATACCATGCGAAAACTCTCCAAAATCGTATCTTAATTAATTTGCGACTCAAGTCCTCACGAACCTTATCCTCCTCCTCTTTGGTCTATAAATAGGGCCCCTTTTGTGAACCTTGGGAAAATCCCCTTTTGTTTGAAATCCTTTTGTTTTGATTCTTTGTTTTGCATCCTTTTTCTTTTTTTGAAATCTTAGAATTCCTTTAGGAACTTTGGATTTTAGTTTTCTTTTAAATTCCTTTCATTTATGTTATCCTTTTTTGTTTA